>CM051387.1:1702898-1945398 GCA_028015245.1 Cardamine occulta | reverse complement strand
TATAATATATTAAGTGTATATACGTACATATCAAACATAGTAAATAGTATAATTAAACTAGTAGAACAAGCAAGAAAATGCGAGAAATTTGCAAAAACAAATTTGCTTACAACAGTTTTTACCTTAACTAGCTATCTGACAAAATTATGTGTGAAATAGTACTCAATTTTATTGTTTCGACGAAGTTAAAATTAATTAATGGTGTTAAATCTTATATAAACACCAAAAATACAGTTGTTTTATCATTTGGTTTAACGATTTTGACCGTATTTAATTAAAAACAGTAAGAGTTGTAGAGACTCTTAAAATGAATTAAAACTTTATTTTAAAGCCTATAGTTTTATTTTATTAAATCTTAGTGGCCATCGATGATCTCGTCGATGCGTTTAGACAATGCTAGTGGTATCGTTGGTCACTCCTCTTTGCAACGAAAGTGATATAACCAAATGTCCTTTTGTGGCTGCGATGTTATAGTTTGTAGGATTCTTCTTAGATTAGATGGTGGCTGCGATGTTACCTTTTGAAGCATTGTTAACAATTTTCTTAATTTTCAGAAGCCATTAAGATTTCTCAAATCATTAATCGTTTAGTTAATCATGTTTTAAACCGATTTATTTACACCGCAATTGATGAATTCATTTTACCTAGCAATTTAGCCCCTGCTTTTTTTCATTTGTTTATTTAGAATTTTAAGAGTACATATTTTAGGATTACCACCTTTGATTACAATTCTCTCGAGTCTCCTCTAATGAGACAGAAGAGTTTCCTTCCATCTTTTTTCTTGATAATGTCTCTGAAACTTGGTATTTCTGCAGCTGCAAGAGAGCCAAATATGACATACAGGCTCCTAAAGCAGAGCCATTGGAGTCTTATTTAAACAAAGTAATGAAGCTTTTTAACTACAAATCTTTACCATCTCTGTGTGGTTGAAATAGTAAAAGGGTTTAGGAAGTGATCAAGGCATGTACTAAAAGTGTTATTAAGTATGGTTTGGGAGAAGGAAATGTACCTATGAGAACTATTGGAGAGTGGTCAAACTGAAACCTATCTAAACACACCGAGGCTTGTGTAGCTAACATTCCTACAGCTAAACATAATGAGAAACGTTCTTTAACCAAAGAGAAGACGAAAATTGAAATTGTAACCAACTCAATGCAAAGTAAGATCACTTCTTCTTTAGGTGAGAAAATTACTCTGTCATAGGACAAAGGCAAATCTGATGTCTCTGATAGGAATCTACCACATACTAGGCACAAAACCCATGGATATAGAACTAAGAGAGTAGTCTATTTTGCCGACCTATGTGTGACTCTTTAATACTCTCACGTAATCATCTACACCAAATAAACAAACCTAATCTAGAGACCTAGAGGCTAAGCAGAGATTCTCAAACTATATTAGGAACCAAATATATCATAGGAATTCCAAGAGGCCTTGTTTGTTTACATCCTCATTGATCTCTACATGGAAATTTTATTCTAAATCACACGAAGATTGAGCTCTTATAGCCTTATAGCTCAGTCTTGACCTTTGCATCCCCATTTGGTAACACACTTTGCGATTGGGCCAGCCGTTTAGCTTCCTGAATTCGATTGGAAATTAAATGTCACCTTGACTTACTAACAAATAACAATCTCAGATAGCAAAAAAGGAAGCAATGCTATAACAACTTACAGCGGCAGAAGTAGCACGAATTTCTCTATACATATCAACTTCATCAGGAAAAGTCTGGTCAAGCTCCTCAAGAAGATGTTTTCTCAAATCCTGTAAACAAACAATGTTAACCTTTATAAAAAACATGAATAAAAGAAAGAAAAAAAACCAAACCCAAAATTAAGAATCACCTTAAAAGCATCAGTCTTGCCCTTTGTAACTTGATTTCTAGCAATACAGTTATTAACAACATCTTTTGTAAACTCATCTGGATTCTTCCCATCATCAATCAAGCTTAAAGAAACAAACAAAGATGTAAGTAACATAATTAGAAAGCAAGCAGAAAAAAAAAATATTTTGGTGCATTCTAAGATTGTAATCTCACTTGAGAACCTCCATGGGGACTTGAATGTTGCATTTCTCTGACAAATTAGCCATATTATCAAGCTCCATCACAAGACCATTGCTGCAAAAATACAAACACAGAACATTCACACAATACCCCAAAACATTTGAAAATAGAAAGTTACAACCTTACAGGCGTTGGAGGAGATGGAGTTGAGATGAAGGTGTGAAAGAAGAGACGGTGAGATGTAATTGATGAAGGAGTCCTAAAGTTTTCTGAATCGAGTTTATGACTTGGTTTAGCTTCTCCTTTGAGTCGTCAACGGTTGTTGTTGCAGTGCCATCGTTGGTTTGGTATCTCATTGGTCCATTGCTTCCACCAATTCCTGCGGTTGTGTTTTGCGATTGATCCATCACCTAGAACATACAAAGTAGGGTTTCTTTGTTTTGAAATTATGAAAACAAAGGGGTTTAGGGATTCACGATGTAGATCAGTTCAATTGAAAAACTAGATGAAATTTCGAGAAGGAGGAAAACCTAGGACTATAGATGAAGAAATATAGGGAAGATTTGGAGAGCATACATAGATGGATTGAGAAGAAGACGAAGACGAAGTCACAGAGTCAATTTTTTTGACAAATCGAGTTTTGAATTTTTTGTATTGAGTCAGCAATGGGCCTTTTGGGCTTTTATAGTACTTATGGTTGCGAATATCAATTGGATTTTATGTGGCTCTGGACGGATTCAGTTATTTCAACAACGTCCGCTTAAACTAACGGGCTTTAGTTTTTAACTATGTAACTCTTTGGTTTGGTTTCAAATCAGTTTTGTTTTCAGTTCGGTTTAGTACTCAAACTTCAGTTTCTACTGGATTCCGCTTTGGAATTTGGCAATTTTGTAATTAAAAGTCTATTTAGTTTAATTAAATCTGTATACACGTAGTCAAAGTATTAAAACTTGGCGTAATTTGATTTTGTGTTGAGTTTTTTCGGTTTCCCAAATAACAAAACTAATAAAAAGTAAACTTTCTAATTCGGTTCGGTTTAGCTTTTTGGTTACGGTTAGTCACCTACAAAAGAAATAAAATTTGGTTTCACATTTACTTAATGGAAAAAAAGACAAAAAGAGGAATCAAGCTGTTATGTTCACAAAACAGAACTTGATTATAGCAGTGAAGAAATGTTTTGCAAAAAAGATAAAATCTTTATAGAAATCATCAAATCCAAAATACTTTCTTGTCTTCACTCTTACAAAATCCTGTCATTACTCTCTCAAACCCTTTCGTCTTTCGAATCTCACTTTTTCCCCTTTTCTTCTTCTTCTCCTTCTCTCTTTCTTCAATGATTCACCTCTCAATTTCTCATGACTACAAAACGTGTCGACAGAGATTATTCATCTTCCGGCGATCCCTCCGCCGCTAAACGCCGTACAAACCTCGAAGACACAGTTGAAGAATACGAAAGCGGCGTAATTAAACTCCTTAGCTTACTTCTACAATGCGCTGAATACGTTGCTAATGATCATCTCCGTGAAGCTTCAACACTCTTATCTGAAATCTCAGAGATATGTTCTCCGTTTGGTTCTTCACCGGAACGAGTCGTTGCTTACTTCGCACAAGCGTTACAAACGCGCGTGATCAGCTCTTACCTCGCTGGAGCGTGTACTCCACTCTCCGAGAATTCACTCACTATAGTTCAGTCTCAGAAACTCTTCGCCGCTTTGCAGACTTTCAACTCCGTTAGTCCTCTGATCAAATTCTCTCATTTCACGGCGAACCAAGCGATTTTTCAAGCGCTTGACGGCGAAGATTCCGTTCATATTATCGATCTCGATGTCATGCAAGGTCTTCAATGGCCAGCTCTGTTTCACATCCTAGCTTCACGTCCTAGAAAACTCCGATCAATTCGAATCACCGGATTCGGATCTTCCTCCGATCTCCTTGCTTCTACTGGCCGGAGACTCGCCGATTTCGCAGTTTCGTTAAACCTTCCGTTTGAATTTCATCCAATTGAAGGTAAAATAGGAAACCTAACTGATCTGAGTCAACTCGAGATGAGACAAGGCGAAGCTGTGGTGGTTCATTGGATGCAGCATCGGTTATACGACGTCACAGGGAACGATCTCGAGACATTGGAGATTTTACGGAAGCTGAAACCGAATCTGATTACGGTGGTGGAGCACGAATTGAGCTACGACGATGGAGGAAGCTTTTTAGGGAGGTTCGTGGAGGCGTTGCATTATTATAGCGCGTTGTTCGACGCGCTTGGAGATGGATTAGGTGAAGAGAGTGGAGAGAGGTTTACGGTGGAGCAGATTGTGTTGGCGACAGAGATAAGGAATATTGTGGCGTATGGAGGAGAAAGGAGGAGGAGGAGGAAGTGGAAAGAGGAGATGAATCGGGTCGGGTTTAGATCCGTTTCGCTTCAGGGTAACCCGGCAACGCAAGCGGGTTTGTTGTTGGGTATGTTGCCGTGGAATGGTTATACGTTGGTTGAAGATAATGGAACCCTCCGGCTTGGTTGGAAGGATTTATCACTTTTGACTGCCTCAGCCTGGAAATCTCAGCCGTTCGATTGATTTTGTTTTTTTTTTGAAACAGTTTATATAAATTTGATTTGATTTTAAAGAATAGTAGATTCGAACCCGCAGTGTTTTAATATAAATGTATTTTTTTCACTATATATTTGTATTTTATTATTTTTTTTACTAAATCTTTGTATTTTATTATGGTAAGTTAATTTACTATTTTGTATTTCTTTATAGTTTATAAATATTTTTATTTGTTTGTTTAATATATATTTATAGTATTTTGTTTTTGTAAGGTTTATATATGCTTCAAACTTATGCCAAATAAATTATGTTATTTATTTTCATTGAAATAATTTAGAATAAATTTTACCAAATTAAATATTAAATTAATCCAAATAAAAATTCGTAATTAAATAAAAACCAAAACATGTAACGACTTCATAGATCAATACCAAAGCAACAAAACATATATGGAGATTAATCGATTTTGGCAATCTCTTATAACTCATGATGTCATACAATTACATTATTTTTAATCATATCAGACTGCTAATTAAAAAACAAATTTCATTATACTCTATATATATATTATTTTTAGTATCTATTATATGATTAGTTATCCAGTATGTGTCTTAAACATGGTTTTAAAAACCGGACCGCACCGGCCGGTCGGACCGGTTCAACTGGGAACCAGCCACCTAGCCGAATCCGGTTTAAAGCAAAACCCGGATTTAAACAAAACCAGTAAAACCGGCCAAAAACCGGTAAAACCGGTGAGCCGGTTCACGAAAATTAAATCATATTTTTAATTAATCAGATATTTTGAGTTAAAATTCAAACCATAATTTAAAATCATTTTTTTTACTTTTCAATTTTAATCATATTTTATAATTTTAATAGAAATAAATTGATTATAAATTTTTATATCTACAATTTTTTTAAGTTTTTCTCCTATAAAAGATTATTTTATATTAAATTTTAGAGAAAAAATCATGTTTGATTTCTTGTTATTTATTTTTTATAAGTTTAAATGATCAACAATAATAATTTGTTTTCAATGATATTTTATGTTTCTTTAAGTTTAATATTAGAATATATATAATTAAAATAAAAATATTCAAAAACCCGGTTCGACCGGTTGAACCGGTCCAACCAGCTATCCAGTGATGATGCCGATTAGATGTCCGGTTTGGTTTTCAAAACATTGATCTTAAACCTATCTATTTTAGAACGGAAACCTGTCAAGTTCAGTACTCGTCTGAAATTTCTTATCCTATAACCAATCCATGTTGTATAATTATTTTTGGATTGATAAATTTAATTTATTTGTATTTAAAATTAATTATTATAAATTGGTAGTTCTAGTAATAATATATATATATACATATATATAAGTTCAATATTATAAAATTAGTTATCTAATATTTATCTTAAATCTATCCACTTTGGGACAAAAATCCATCATGTCTAGTATCAGTCGGAAGCTTTATGTCCCCGTAACCGATCTATTTTATGTAATTACATATTTTAGATTGATTATTTTAGTTTAATGAGTAAAAAATTGAGTAAGAGGTTTCAACGGCATATATGTATAGTGATTTTACAAACTCGTTGATCATTATGATGTTTTAGATTATTTTTAGTTTAATTTATATCATTTATAAGAAAAATAAAAAAATCGTATATCATTAGTTGCATTCATAATAACTAACACACATAAATTATCTTTTAAAATATACTTTTCAAATAATAATATAGAGATTGCTTGTTTTAAAATCTATGATGAATTGTTAACTTTTCTATATTTTTAATATATATAACTAATTTCAACTTTTTAATTTTTATCTAAACAAACTTATTAATATATATTTAATATATTATTTATTTAAATCGAAGATCTTGATGACTTAATATTTAAACAAAAATATTTATATGTAAATCAAATATTTAAGAAATTTAATTGTATTGAAAATAAATAATTATTGTTAATGTATTGATTATCAAAAATATAAAAGGAAATACAAAATATTTTTGGTTCCTTAAACATCTTTGTACTAGATTTTTTAACAAACTTTTTACTTAAAGACATATAATTTGGGTCAATTTCAAAGTTTTCTTTTAAATGGTCCTTTTTTCTGTATATTTTTAAATTTTATAGAATTTAAATATTATTAGTGTTTTAAAACTTTTGGAAAAGGGTAAAAAAAACCCTAATCATTTTTAAAAACATGAAAAACCCCTCATTTTGTGGGGTTTTAAACCCTCACCTTTTAATACATGGTCAAATAAATCCTAGGTATTATAAAAAAAACTAAGTATATCATTATCTTAAAATAAAATTAAAAAAAAATTTGGTTTATGATTTATTTTTCTAAATTTGAGTTTGTGAAATTTTCCCAAAATTGATTTTTTAACTAAAATATTATTATATATTATTACATTCCATGTTTTGATTCGAATATTTTGAACTTTTCCTTTTGAATAAGTAGTTAAAATTAATCAATATTAGTTGATTTTTAAAATATTTAAAGTTATATTATAAATATATCTTAATTTTATGTATTTAAATTAAAAATATGTTGGTGTAGAAATTTATGTACTTTCGTAAGGATATAATTTTTGTTTATTTGTTTTCATGTTAAGAAGTTTATGTGAGTAGACCAAATAAATATTTAATAACATAAAATTCATACTCGATAATACTATTATCGATAATCGAATATGAGTTTATGTTAAGAAAGTTTTATTTGGTTGGTCACACAAACTTATTAACATGAAACAAACAAAAATATTTTTATTAAATGAATTTTTGTTATAATCCTAAGTATTAACATAAAATTTATTAAATGAATTTTATGTTAGTTAATCAATAATACTATTTTTTTTTGTTTGTTTTCATGTTAATAAGTTTATGTGAGTAAACCAAATAAAAATTTATAGAGTTTAAATATTATTAGTATTTTTAAACTTTTATAGAGTTTAATATTATTAATATCTTAATTTCTTATAGAGTTTAAATATTTATATATTTCTAAAGTTTAAATTGGTTCAACTAAAACCGGATTAAATCGAATAAAAATTTTAAATTTGAACACATGATAACTAAAGCTTATTTTTCATTCGTATTTGGAATCATAGATTGAGTAATCTATGTCTGTTCTTAAAAATTTGAATCACAACATATGCAGAAAAAAATCTATATTTTTTTATTCATTATATGTATTATATAATTATTTAAAATAATTTAAAAATAAGATCAAACAAAAGTGATAGAAGAATCATAATTCATACTATTAAATTGTAATATTAGATAAGAAAATCATAGTGTTTGGTTGTAAAAATTTGTAATATTAGATAAAAAAATACATAGTGTTTGGAACATCTCTTTTAAATCTCTTTAAATAGTGTTTGAAACTTTGAATATAAAGATTATATTACTTCTCTTTTAATAGTATAGAGATTAATATAATTTTATTTAATAGAGATTTAATAGTGTTTAGATACGGAGATGAAAATATCTCATTTAAGTACTTTTGAAAGTCTGTTTAGCAGTAGGCTAGGAGTAACTATTTTTTAATAGTATAGAGATGTAATAAATTCCTATATTTAAAACAATTCAATAAATACTCTAACTTGTGGTTTGATAGTAGTAGAAAATCATATTTATTGAACACGAGAATTAAAAAAAAAATAGTGTTATTGAAACATCTAAATATAGATTTTAAAAGTATTACCAAGTTAACCTCTACATTTCTTATTTTTCATTTTATTATTTATTTTGACTAATATTCTTTGATGATGAGAAGAAGAAAAATTTAGTATGACCAAGTGTATGAAAGCCCATTTTTCTGACCACGTGATGAAAAAATTAGTAAGACCAAGTGTATGAAAGCCCATAAAATAAGAGGGACCAATGTTCTAATATACAACTTTCGACTTTTTCAATAATCAATTTCTTCAATTGAACAAGCTAAGCAAATTGCTATGATTACTCTGAGAATCAGAAATCTTGGAGCAGAAAAGTGAGCAAAATCCCTAGTTAGGGGATGATGTTTGGACGACTACGATTGACGAAGGTCTTGTTCTCGCTGATCCTCGGCGGGAAATGGATCGTCTTTGCCGATGGTAGCAGCGGTGGCGCCGCCGCGAGGAATGGCTTCTCTGGATTATGGTTGTCGGCTGTTGCTCCGTCCAATGTTGGTATAGCTGTCGCAGTCACCGTTATGGCCGGTTTGGCTGTGACTTTCACCGTCGTCTACTCCCGTAGGTATATAGATACACACACAAAGATCTGATTATGTTTCTAATCAATATCTTTAAAGCCAAGCTTGTTCACTACTTGTTATGTTTAGTTAAGTAGCCATAGATTTGATCGGTTCTATTTGTAGTTGCTTCTTTGTTAGTCTCACCAGTTTCTTGATTTTTCATTCATGTAAGCTGAAACATTGAGACTAGATCCGCAAGAGTGCTCAGATTAGTTAGATTATTGCAATCAGCTCTTGGTCCAATGTTAGACTGATCATTTTCCTGGCAATAGTATCTCTGAAATCTGTATTCATAGATTTATATAAGAGAATAATGTAACACATGTTTAATGTTTACTTTTAGACTATTTGTTGGGTTGTCTTTCGAATGGCCCTCTTGATATGTAAAGAACAAGCAAAATGATAATCTAGCAAGGCTTCTTAGGGGAAAGTCTGAAAACTTCCATGTACAAACTTCTCGAGTAGTCAATTCCCCAAGCTTTGTATTTGTGTTGTTTCTTCTTTTGAAATTTTATCAGTCACACAGGCTTTTCATTGTTAAATGTCTTACCATCGTACCCGGATATCCCTTTGTATTACTAGTGATGAAAGGGTTAAGAGTTTTTTGCCTTCTGATTTGCGTTGAACTCTATTGTTATTTGCATTTCTTAAACATATATGAATATTTATGATTTAGCCTGTTTTATTTGTTCCTACTTCGTAGAAAGCTTTTTATCACCAGATTTGGTTTTATGTAAAACTTTTCTTTCTACAATTACTTGATGAAGTTACTCATTTTCTGCTCATCCATCTATTCAGAGGAAGCACTGGATCACCTTGGCCACTGAGGAGAAGAAAGCAAGCTCTTCAACCTAAACAGTGGAATGCTTTTTTCACAGAGGAAGGACGACTCAGCGATGGTGGTGTCGAATTTCTTAAGAAAGTTCGCAGAGGGGTATGTTGCTAAATAAGAAAATTTCCTGCTCAATGAGTGTTGCTGCATTTTGAAAACCTTTTGACACTCTGGTTTTAACCAAAATTTTCACATTATGCCTTGATATCTCATTCTTATCTTTTGTTTCAGGGTGTGGATCCAAGCATCAGACCACAAGTTTGGCCATTCCTCCTTGGAGTGTAAGAATCTTTGTCACTGTTCCTTCTTTTACGTGTTTAATGCTGAAGTTGGATTTGACCCACTTTTACGTGGTGCTTCTGTTCACTCATGCATGTTCTAAATAGCACAACAATCAACCATTTATTAATTAGGAGTGATGAGATTCAAATGGGAGAGCCACATTTATGCTTTGCCGACCCATTTCCTCCAACTGTCACTTTATATTCTGTATACTTTGATAATGAACCCCGTCTAAGAATTTAGTACTCTTTTTCATCCCGACTCATTGTAACCTTATCCTACTTACCTGTTACAGGTATGACTTAAACAGCACAAAAGAAGAACGAGATTCCATTCGACATCAGAAACAGTACGTTCTTCTCAACTTTCTACCAATATTACGTTTTCCATTTTTCTCTGTTCCCTTTAGCTGTCAGATGGTTAGTGAATTGCTTAATGTGCCGATAAAACTAGGAAATAGTAGTAGTTTCAGAACTCCGTTCACTTAAATTTTGTGTCAGTTTGGTAAGTAGCTTCTTATATACTTGTAAATCCTGCAGGAAGGAATATGAAGACCTGCGGAGACGGTGCCGTGAGATCCATGAGCAGAATGAAAATGGCTGTGACTCAAAGCAGACAGCTCAGAGCAGCATCACCGATGCCAGTCAGGTTCTTGATTCCCATGATATTGAAGAAGTCAATAGTTCCACAAAATCCATCCTCGTAGAAGAATCAGAGAAGTTGAATTCTGAATCGATTCTGCAGGACGGAGACTGTGAAAAAAGCGATGTCACCTCTGAAAATGCTGCTGCTAATGACTCAGAGTCAACCAACCATGAAGAAACCGAGACGAACGAAGTAGTAGAAAGCGATGTCACCTCTGAAGATGCTGCTGCTAATGACTCAGACTCAACCAACCATGAAGAAACCGAGACGTCCCCTCTTCTAGCTAACGAAGTAGTAGAAAGCCACGATACTGTTAACCAAGAAAAAGACAACTTGTCTCCATCATCAAAGCCAAACTCTCATAAAGCAGACGAGGATTTTATCACAACGTGGCAGAGAATTATCCGCCTGGATGCAGTGAGAGCAAATGACGAATGGGTGCCCTACTCACCATCTCAAGCTGCTATTTCTGAGACAAAAGCCCGGGGAATCGCCATACAGGTTGGTCTCATTGACTATGATCACTTGGAGCCCTGCCGGATATACCACGCAGCTCGCCTTGTTGGAATCCTTGAAGCATATGCAGTCTATGACCCGGAAATTGGTTACTGTCAAGGAATGAGCGACTTGCTATCTCCTTTAATCGCGGTGATGGAAGACAGCGTCTTAGCATTCTGGTGCTTTGTTGGGTTCATGAGTAAAGCACGGCACAATTTCCGGCTAGACGAGGTTGGAATCAGAAGACAACTCTCAATGGTATCGAAAATCATAGAATTCAAAGACAACCGCTTGTACCGACACTTGGAGAACCTTGAAGCACAAGACTGCTTCTTTGTATACCGTATGGTGGTGGTCTTGTTCAGAAGAGAACTAACATTTGAGCAGACGCTTTGTCTCTGGGAAGTAATGTGGGCAGATCAAGCTGCGATACGAACTGGGATTGCAAATGCGACTAGGGGGAGAATCCGGTTACGGGCACCACCAACGGAAGATTTGTTGCTTTATGCGATAGCAGCGAGCGTGTTGCAGAGGAGAAAGACGATAATCGAGAAATACAGTGGGATGGATGAGATAATGAAGGAATGTAACAGCATGGCTGGTTATCTTGATGTTTGGAAACTTCTAGACGATGCTCATGACTTGGTCGTCAATCTTCACGATAAGATCTGATACTAAAATTCACTCTTTCCCTCTCTTTTTACTTGTTGCACTCTTTGTTAGTGTTTTATTTGTCATTGTTACTACTTACTACTTAAGATGTGAAAACAACATCGTTAGTGTTCATCTTCTTAATCTCTGTCTTGGAATTCAGCATTCATCGCTACTTAATCTTTCGTCAATCAATGATAGTAAGAAATAGAACGGATTTTCCGACGGATTCGTGGTTTAAGGTGTTAGGGGTTTTGGCTGTTTTGGGTTTTTTGTTCTATGTTTTTTTTGTGTAGGTTATTTTTATTTTATGGTTTTTTTTTGTTTTTGGTGTTTTGTTTTATGGTTTCTTTTGTTCTGTTTTTTTTCCGAAGAATTATTATTAAAAAAAATATTTAAAATACAAAATATTAATACAAACAAATTATAATTATTAAAATACATTTTGAAAATACAAAAATATAAATAAAAACAAATGATCGTTCAGAAGGAATTGAGTCTTCGTCATTATCAAATTCTCCAAGTTTTTCCTCTGATTCCGAATAAACTATATCATCACTGATTTCTATGAAATCAACCACAAGCTCGATATCAAATGCATGCTATCATGGATCCATTGGAACACTTCTAGTTGGTTGCAAAGCATCGTGCTTAGAAACTCTATAAATTCTTCCTCTTGGGTTAATTGGAGTAACTGTAATCCAAGGATCTGGATACCGTGTTACCCGAGGGTAACGAATATAGCATACCTGAAACAAACTAATATAATTTAATAAGTCAATTGAAACTAAAGATGAATCCAATAACTCACGTATTGTAAAATATTTATTAAAATAACCGAACCTGGTCTGCCTGTGATGCTAGGATGAATTGCTCATACTTACTGACGTGACGCCAAATTGGTCCACGTGAATCCCACGCCCAACTTTTGGATCATACCAGTCACACATAAAAAAAATGCACCTCATGTCCAACATTCCTAGGTAGCGCACTTGAAATATTTCATTGAGAATCCCGTAGTAGACAACATCACCAGATTGAACCGAAATACCATAATATGTAGTTAGCCTCAACCTTCCTTCATTGTGAATTCTAAACCCAAATCTCCTACTGCATTACCTAGGGTATGCGATTGCAATATAGTTTGGGCCAGTAACAAACTCCATTAACCATGTGGAAAACATTTTTCCACATTTCATTCCCTCACAAACTTAAGAAAATAATTTACACAAAATTAATATAAAACACTTACATATTAATTCTCTAATTTATATAATAACCGTATTTTAAAACTTACGTAAAATTGCAGCCAAGTTATATAATCGTTCTCTTTATGCTGTTCAAGTTGTTCTTCAGTATTTTCCGGAAAATAGCCACGTATTAATACCATGTAAATCCTGAAAGCAAACAACAATATATAACTTCTGAAAAGCTAATACTTAGGTAAAATAGTCAACTATTTAAATAAGTTAAGTTTTTACCTTTCATACTCAGCCATCTCCTCACAATTTGTTAGGATATACATATGCAAGTGGGTCCACTCCTGTTGTGATAGTTTGCATTTCTTCCCTTTTCCACTGACTCGACCGACTTGCGAAAACAACTCAGGGACCACCACGGGAAACATGGCTTTCTCACCTCTATTATCATGACGAGCAGGACGTCTACTCTTCGTACGAACTTCCGGTGGAAAGTAATATTCCGCAAAATGTGAGGCTTCTTCGTTGATGCTCTGTGCAACAATAAATCCCTCAACTCTACTTAAATTTTTAACCTTCTTCTTTAGATGGAACATGTACCGCTAAAAAAGATACATCAAACGGAATTGAACATAACAACCTAGTGCAGCTTCTCGGGGGAGGTGGATTGGAAGATGTTCCATAACATAAAAAAAAGACAGCAGAAATATCTTCTCAAGATGTGCAAATGTTCTCCATAACTTCCACACAAAGTCTAACTATTTATTCGGTAACATAGCTGCAACAAATCTACCACAATAAATCTGCAGACACTAAGAATACTATTCTATTAAATTTAAAGTATGCGGTAAAGGGAATTATGCCTAATCTTTTATGTAAAAAAAATTCATAAATCTGCGATAAGTAAAACAAATCTGTGGTAACTTAAATATTAGTCTAGTAGTTAAACTTTGGTAAAAAATTTAATGCCACTAGGATGTCAAACCAAAGTCTGCAATAACTAAAAGTAAAAATTTACGATGAAAAAAAAAGTTTACAAAACAAATCTACGGAAAAATTAAAAATCTGCCGTATAAATTCTAACATTATGCAAATGAGAAAATCTATGGCTTCTATTATGAGTTTCAGAATAAAATCTACGGAGGGTAAAAATATATGCGATGAATTTAAAAATCTACTACTACTAAGACTTACAAATCTATGGTAAGAAAAAAAATCTACAAAATATATAAGGGTAAACGAATAATCTACCATACACACAAATCTGCCACAACGAAGAACTGCATATTTATGTCGCAGATTTTTTTGGCACCAATAGCAAAGTCGAAAATATTTGTATTTAAAAAACCGGAAATAATGCCGATGTGGTATTAATTCATAATGGTATTTTTGTAATTATTTTCTTCCTAACACATAGTGTTAAGTGTATTTTTGTGATAAAAAAGAACTAATCTAATACTAATTTTTCCTATGCTAAGTTAGTCATTAAATCAAAATGTAGTATTATTCTAGTAATAACATTTAAATGTGAACGTCAATGTAAAAGTATTAGCAAAGCTTTTCTACATTCACTAAGGGAATAAGAATATGGGAAGAAAGAAGAAGAGTTGGGTCCATCTTCCACTCGGTTTCAAGATTTTGAATGGGATTCTTAGATTGAGAAGCAATAGAAAAAAGAAAGAACGAAGGATAACTATGTTGCATAGAGTCTTGATCAGCTTAGAGGGAAACTGTCAAGGGTTTGGATTCATTTTGAAGCAGCCATCCCCGTAAGGCCAAGGTAATAAACTTTTGTAATCAATTCCTTGATTTTACTGGATCAAAGACTAAAACTACATAACTAAATCATATCATTTCTTATTTACGAGAATGTTTCTGGATCACACTGTTTCGGAAAGCAAATCTTGCATATTTGCCCAATTGTGTATCATTAGGCATTTTTTGGTGATTGGTTAAAACCTTGCATAACTGCATTAGAAAAAACAATTATGGCATTGTGCAAGTTACTAAGCACAGCCAATACAAACTAAGTTTTGCCTAGGAAAATACATTTTGCTTAATCGAACCAACTTCTCCATTTAATTGTTTTCCTCTTGAACATTTCCACGAATAGTTACTACCTGGTTCATGCATGCATCATGCCTATTGCCTTATATTTGAAAAAATAATTTACAACCAAATTGACCCAATTATATTAATTTGAACATCAATCGAAAAGAAAGGAACGTACGTACATAATGAACTCATCTCTGGTGCTAATTGCAAGATAATTTAGGTAGTGAAAGGATGTAAAAAGTCAGAAAAATGTCTAATATATCTGGCATTTGAAAAGGTGTAAATGCTAAAACCAAATAATCAAATATTGTAAGATTTAATACGAGTTGAAAAGGTGTAATACAGTCGCCGCATAGTATCCAGGGTTGAGCAATCGACACAACTTTTCTACCTATACATTTTATTGATTATTGTGAAAGTTAAATACGAAGTCGAAAAGGTGCGAGTGTGACGAATGTTTAGGGGCAATCAAAAATTACTATTACCAATGTTTCAATTTAAATAATTATTTTGGCATCTGAATATTTTCCGTTAATGAATATTCCAATTACAATAAATGGTAGTAGATCTCTATTTAAACCCTACCCAACGATTTTAATTCTCAAATCAACCAAAAGAAAAAAAACCAAACTTTTCGCCTCTCTTACAAAATGGCTAAGAAGAAGGTTTCCAAACAGGTGGAAGTTGCACCGACGACTACAACAAAGAAGCGGAGCCAACCGGTGGAAGAACAGGAAACGGCTAAAAAGCGACTTCAAGTAGCCAAAGACCCTCCGAAGGCGGCTAAGAGTCAACTACCGTTGAAAACCGTAGCGGCAGAATCTTCGGACGACGACGAGGAAGAAGAAGATTCCGATTCTTCATCTGATGAAAACGAACAAGTCAAAACTCCACCAAGTAAGAATACATCATCTCATCCATGTGCTGCTGCTTCTGTTGTTGTAGCCACCAAGGAAAAGCAAAGATCAGATGATTCAGGTTCTGAATCGGAGACAGAAAGTGAGTCGGACAAGGAAAAGGAGAAGGAGGCTCAGCCAACCAAGAAGAGGAAGCAGACGAGTGAATTTGTTGCACCGACGACTACAACAAAGAAGCGGATCCAACCGGTCGAAGAACAGGCAACGGCTAATAAGCTACTTCAAGTAGCCAAAGACCCTCCGACGGCGGCTAAGAGTACATTACCGTTGAAACCCCTAGCGGCAGAATCTTCTGACGAAGACGACGAGGAAGAAGAAGGTTCCGATTCTTCATCTGATGAAAACGAACAAGTCAAAACTTTACCAAGTAAGAATACATCATCTCATCCTTGTGCTTCTGCTTCTGTTGTTGTAATCACCAATGAAAAGCAAAGATCAGATGATTCAGGTTTTGAATCGGACACAGCAAGTGAGTCGGACAAGGAAAAGGAGAAGGAGGCTCAGCCAACCAAGAGGAGTGAAGTTGTTGCATCAGCTGATGTGGAGAAGACTGAAGAGAAGAAAGACTATTTTCAAAGAATATGGACTGAAGAGGATGAGATCCTCTTGCTGCAAGAGATGGTTGATTACAAGAATGATACAGGGATGAGTCCGTATGATGACATGAACGGTTTCTATGAGATAATCAAGAACAAGATATCATTCGAGGTACAGCCAAGACAGTTCAAGAGTAAGATCTCGTCTTTGAAGATCAAGTATTATAAGGGTAAAAGAAACAAGGGTGTAGATGAGAACTCTTTCTCAAATGCTCATGACAAGAAGTGTTTTAAATTGTCCAAAGTGATTTGGGGATCCATTAAGTTGGAGGAGCATCTCAAACTTAATGATGAACAATTTGAAAAAGATTGGTTTTTGAACTCGTTTCTTCTAGGATCAGTTACGAGATATGGGGTGCATGAAGATGTTGTGAAGCAGAGATGGAGCAAGGTTTCAATGATAACAAAGAAGAGGCTTGAAGAGATGTTGAAGTTGGTCGAGGCTAAGGAGTTAGAATGTGTCTTCCAAAAGACAGATCTATTGCGTGAGGCTACCTCTGCGATTGCTGAAGCAAATTAGAGAAATATCTATCTAGAGATGTAATGTCTCTTTTCGTTTTTCAACCCTACTTATGACTTTCTGGTTTTTTATTTTGGTTTATCTTATTTTAGATTTAATTTTGCTGCAAACACTATGGAAATGGCAAGTTTTATATTTAAAATGCATCGTTTGTGAAAAAGTTTTGTGGTCTAATTTGGCTGACGTATGGACCCATTTTGCATGTTAATAATCACTGTGTGTAGTATTTTTGCATTTTCTATGTATGTTTCTTTCAACAACAGTCTCGTATCGGAGACTACAATACTATTAGTTCCTTTATATATTTCAGGTTAGAAAACTTTGTTGAAACTGTAAATTTTCCTCTAGGTGTCTGTTAACTTGATTATCACATTTCTTGTATCGAAGCAACTTGTGGTTTTAATTTTTTGCTGTCTCATTCTCTAACAAGTTTCCAAAATGAAATCTACTAGAGTAAAAACCACGGTACACCGCGGGTCAATGTTTTTTAATCATTATAACAAATATTTATATTTTATTGTTTAATATTTGTGGGCAGTTTTTCACATAATTTATAAATTTTTAGATTTTGTTTGTTTAGCTTTTATAATTTTTTATTTATTTATATGTAATTTTAACTTCATTAAATTATAAAATGTTAGTGTTGTTGGTTAGTTGGCATATATATCTATTTTAAATTTGTGTAAGTAGTTTTTATGTCCAACTCTTCCCTACTGTCAGACAGGTTAGCAAGACCCGAATATTTGATTATTGTAATTTAAATATTTTTAAATATTGAATAAACAACTTTTAAAATAATTTTTTTAAATATTCTCCGTTTTTGTTAGTAAATGTTATAATTTTATACATAAAATTATATTTTCAAATATATCATATATTATATTTTAACAACTATATAAAATTATTAATTTATATATATAATTTATTCTTTTTATTAAAATTTGGTAGTTTTCAGCCGATCCATCAATTCGTGGAAAAAGTTAGATATATCTGCGATCCACTCTAAGCTTGTTCATGATGCCTGCTTTTTAATGTGCATAAAATTGTATGTTTATACCCGCCTTATGTTGGATTTATTTGCACAACAAGAAAACAGCCAAAAACAGACGGAAAAATCCATTGGAAATCCATCGGAATAAAAGTTTTCCGACGGATTTCTGACGGATATTTCCGTCTGAAATATCTCGTCTGAAATAAAAACCGCGTCGAAAATCCGTCGATGTTTCTGATGGATTTCTGACAGACTCCTGGAAACATAATTCCGATGGATTTCTAACAGATTGCCTGATCCGATTATCCGTCGGTTAGCCATCGGAATCTTGCCGTCAGTATACCGTCGGGATAGTTTCCGACAAATTCAGACGAGTTTCCGATGAATAATAACCGACAGATTCTGATGTATATAAATATATGGATTACGGACGGCATAGTAACCGACGGATTCATGGTATTTTTTTTTTTTTTATAATAATATGAAAATTCAAAAAATAAATAAATTAAAAATTAAATTTAATTTTAAAAATAGAATTTAATATTATTGAAAAATTAAATAATTCAAATAAAAAAAACATAAATATTGTTTTTAAAATAATTAAACTAAACTTCCGGTGGTGGTGGTGGGTATCCAAACATGAATGCCTCCATTCGATACATCAGCGCTCGGTGATCCTCCTCCAATTTGCGAGTTCTCTCCCGTTCTGCTTCTCGCTGCACCCTATCCACTTCACTGGCGTCTTCTAGGCGTTGAATCTTCCTCTTCATTTCCTCCATTTCAGCGTCTCTTTGTGCGAGATGCGCCGTAAGATCGGGAGAATCTCAATAAGAGCGTGAAGTAGCAGAGGATGATGCATTGTCCGGAAGACCAAAAATCTGACATTTTTTCTTTGGAGTAGCCTGCGGAAACAAATGGAAAGTTGAATAAAAATTCAAAATGAATTAAAAGTTGATTAAAATTATAAACTTTACTTACCTCATAGATGAATCGTTGATCTTCTCGAAAGGAACTTTGGTGAGGGGAGGGGTTCCTTCAGTGATTGGTTGAGATAGTAAGAACTCATCACCCATCTTCCTAACATTCTCAACGATCTCCCGAGCTACTACATCATGGATTTGACCATCCTTCCTGCTAGTGTGTGCATCTTCAAGCAACCTCATGTTTGACTGTTGGACACCGTCTTGCCGAAACTGCAAAATTAACAAATTGAGTAAAATTTATTAATCTAAAACTGAAAAACAACATATTGATTAAAGGAAGAAAGAATAAAAATCGAAAGCGAACAAAATATTTACAAGTTGTTTTGCCCTTGTGACTTTGTTCGTCGCTCCTAGATTGTGTGACGCATTGCCTTTTCCTTTGCGATCGCTGTTCCAGCATATAGAGTGGGCTGTGGAACTTGCCTTGGTAGCGTCTTCACTCCAGTAAGCGATTATCCCGTTCCATTGGGCCGGGTTCGCAACCAACTCCCTTGGCACATCATTCAACTTCCACTTCTCCTTCCACTCGTTCAGCTTCCGTGAATACATTTTTGAGGCTTTTTTGTCGATCTGTCGTCTAACCATAGCGGTCATGTGACTGTCCCAAGTGAATTCTTGCTGGAAAAGAAAATTTTCTATTAAAATAAATTATTTAAATTGAAAGTAAACAATAAAGAAAATGAATAACTTACCACAAATTGGCAAAACCACATGTCCTGATCTACCAAAGGCATTTTGCTGTACGTCGGATATGGATGCTGAGGATTGACTTTGAAATCCCATTTCCGGAATCCTCAAACCTACAAAACAAAATTATTTTGAAGACTTTGATTAGTAAAAAAAAAATTAGTAAATAAAATTTAATATTCTTAAAATGAAAAATTAAACTTACCATGTGTCTCTTCCAACGCAATTCAGATGAGCAATCTATCTCGCCCCAGTAGATCAACGAAGTCCTCGACGCTCATTTGCAATGGTGCGGATGCAGTAGCGGGTGGTGGCGGTGAATCGGTGTCCGGAATATGTGTCGACTGCGTAGGAGAACTCCTCGCAACTCTACCCCTCCTGGAACCACCATGTAGTCCGCTCCTAGACTTGCCGTAGAGTCCGTAATCCCTAAAAAAGTTTGAAACCAAAATAAATTTCTTAAATTTTGTAAATTAATTATAAATTTCTAAAATAGTAAATAAATTTCTAAAATTATTTTAAATTTCTAAAATAGATATAAATTCATAAAATCATTAAAAATTTATAAAAATCATTATAAATTATCATTAAAAATATCTAAAATTTATATAATTTATATACCATAATTAAATATCCAACTCAAAATCAAATATCCAAATCCAAAACCAAATATTTAGATAACCGCAAACAGAGGTGTTTGACTTTAGCTTTTTCGTAGCTTCTAATTGAGTTAGATAACCGTAACAAACCATTCTCCGGTTCGTCTTAGAACATCAGATCAGATCTCTTTCTTCTTCATCGTCTTGCGATTAGGTTTATTTTCTGATCAGTGTCGAACTGTAAGATTTTGCAATCTTCTCTTTATCTCTTATGGCGGATACTATTGAAGAGCCTCAATTGCAAAATGGAGCGGCACCAGGTGAGTCAGAAACCGAGCAACATCCGATTCCGGAACCACAGATTCAAACTAAAACCACAACAACATCTGAAATTCCGGAAATAGAAACAGATGCGTCGCCGGAAGAAGTTCAATCGGAGATAATTGATGCGAAGCCTGAGGGATTACAACCTGTGGTAACCGATGCGAAGCCGGAGGAAGTACAATCTGAGGTAATTGATGTGAAGCCGGAGTTAACCAAAGTGAATCTGTCTCCGGGAGGATCCGAGGAGATCTCGATCCGATCGATGGAGGTTAATCAGGGATCTTCTACTACTGATCAACAATCTCACATCGTTTTGAAGAAAGAAGATGAAGGCAACAAAACATTTACAATGAGAGAGTTGCTTAGCGAACTAAAAAGCGAAGAAGGAGATGGGACTCCTCACAGTTCTGTTTCTCCCTTTAGGTTTCTCTCTTTCTCTTTATTTCCAGCTGATTTGAGTTTTAATGGTGACCTTGATCATGTATTTAGTCTTTGGAATTTGGCTAAATTTTGTTTGTGCTTTGTGTTATGATTTTGCTCAAGTCGAGAAAGTGCTTCTCAACCAGCGGAGAACAATCCTGCGATGGATCTGATTAACAGGATTCAAGTTAACGACGAAGAGGGCCGATCTCGCCAACGTGTTCTTGCGTTTGCTGCTCGGAAGTATGTATCACTTTTGATTAACTTTAGGCAATATATGGAATAATGTCACTTAATTTGTTTGTTTTGCTTTGTTTCAAAGTTTGTTGATTGACCAGTGAATTAGATTGTGATTTGTTTGGAACTTATGCTCTCAAACGCAGGCTTGATAGATACAGAGATTTAGTTAAATAGTTTCATTGAGCTTATTTCTCATTGGAAGCCTTGATTTTTTTTTTTTTTTTTTTTTTTTTTTTTTTCTGTTTCGGAAGCTGATGTTAGAAGCTGAAACTCTGTAGGTATGCTAGTGCGATAGAGAGAAATCCAGACGATCATGATGCATTATACAACTGGGCACTTATTCTCCAGGTTTGGTTTCTTTTTGTTTTTAGTATTGAGCAGTTCTCTCTTTCTCTCCCTTTCTTAGTCCCTCATTGTATCTTACATGTGATTAGCTTTCGTTGGACATATTCATATGGAAGTTATTAAGGAATTGAATTAGATTCGGCCTAGAACTTGCTTGCAAGTGTTGGTGGAAAGAATCGAAAGATAACTGAAATAAGAAGCTGAAACGTACATCCAAAATTCATAAAATATTGAGCATGAAATAAAAGTAGTTTTCTGGAAATAATGTTGAATTCATCACTTGCCATATTTTCTCTACAGGAAAGTGCTGATAATGTCAGCCTAGATTCTGTTTCACCTTCTAAAGATGATTTGCTTGAGGAAGCTTGTAAGAAGTACGATGAGGCAACCAGTCTCTGCCCCTCGCTTTATGATGTATGTATTAATAAGATTTTACATCTGTTAGATTTGTTTCTGATTTATGTATTTGTGAAATCCAATATGATGGCTTTAACATTCATAACCAAGATAATTGTTAATTTCAATTCATAAATGGCTTCAACTTTTATGTATGGTGCGTGATTCTTTGACAGGCTTACTACAACTGGGCTATTGCAATCTCTGATAGGGCAAAGATGCGTGGTCGCACAAAGGAGGCTGAAGAACTATGGGAACAGGTAAGTAATATTTGCATATAATATCAAGACCTCACCCACTAATTGTGAAAACTAAAATGATTGTGGTTTGATCTCAACCTCGAATACTAAAAAGTTTGTGTGTTTGGTATTCTGATTCCAGGCGACTAATAACTATGAAAAAGCAGTCCAGCTCAACTGGAACAGTTCCCAGGTATGATCCTTCATCTACCTCATCTGATGTACAAATTTCATAATACTGTCTCTTCAAAACCAAACCTTTATCAACTATTCGAGACCCTTATTAAGCCTGTATCGTCAATTGGTTAGTTGTACATTGTAGTCTTTTGATAATCGGACATATGATTTAAACGATCAATTTCTGCAGGCATTAAACAACTGGGGACTGGCGCTGCAGGTAACTGAGTGACATGTGCTGTTTATCTTCATGATATGTTTTGTCATAAAAAATTTGTGATTCTAAAAACTTAGAATATCCTCTGGGTGTTTCATTAGGAACTCAGTCAAATTGTTCCTGCTAGAGAAAAGGAAAAAGTTGTCAGAACTGCAATTAGCAAGGTGCTTACTTTTCTTTGGGACTAATGTAAACTTTGCATTTGATATGTATGATTGATATCTTATTGACCTTTTTCACTTGTTTTGCCATCATACAGTTCCGGGCGGCAATCAGGTTGCAGTTTGATTTCCACCGAGCCATATACAATCTTGGAACCGTTCTGGTCAGTTATGCCTGACCAATCCCTTCACAAAATTCTTTACATGCAGGATTATAATTTCAATCCTGTTAGTTGACCACTGTGGATTCATCTCCGTATAACACATTTACAGTATGGATTAGCAGAAGATACACTAAGAACCGGGGGTTCAGGCAACGGCAAAGACATGCCTCCTGGTGAGTTATACAGCCAATCTGCCATCTACATTGCTGCAGCTCATTCGTTGAAACCAAGTTACTCGGTAAGCCTATTATCTCCATTTTCTGCTGGAATCAAAGATGTTCGAGTCATATTTCTAAAAACTAAGATTGGATGCCAGACTTAGATTAAGCTGATCCTTTTCCGTGTCCAGGTTTACTGCAGCGCTTTGAGGCTCGTTCGTTCCATGGTACATCCCTGCTTTTACTACCTTTTGATGAGCCAATCACGTTACACAAATCAAGTTGATTTATTTGTGGAAATGACCAAAAATAAATTGAATATATTTGCAGTTACCTCTACCACATCTTAAAGTTGGATATCTAACTGCAGCACCTGTGGGAAACTCACTTGCTCCTCACAGTGATTGGATACGATCAGATTTTGAACTCAATCACGAGAGGCTTCTACAGGTACTCTCAGAACTATCTTTAGATTCATCATCGTAACAGTTAACTTGTATAGAGATCCAAAGTCAGTGTATATAATAACCTGGTGGTGGCGTGTAGATACTGAAACCTGAACCAAGAGAAATGAGACGAAACCTATCTGGAAAATCAGAAGCAATGAACACAAAGGTGGAGAAGAAGAAGGTAAAAGTGAATATTGCAGAGATTGTGTCAGTGACCCCGTGTGCTGATCTCACTCTACCTCCTGGTGCTGGTCTCTGCATTGATACAGTTCATGGCCCAGTTTTCTTGGTAAGCCTCTCTAATCCTGATTTATATGGTTTAGGAACTATTGGAACCGGTTTTTGGTTTGGATTGTTGGTAAAATGAAACATTGAATTTGCAAAACAGGTTGCAGATTCATGGGAGTCTTTAGATGGATGGCTGGATGCGATCCGTTTGGTTTACACGATTTATGCGAGAGGGAAGAGTGATGTTTTAGCCGGTATTATCACCGGTTAACACTTACCTTTTTAATTATTTTGCTTTGATTTTTTTTATATATTCTTAGTTTTGTGCTGTATGATCGATCATCTTAGTGAAATATTTTTGTTGCACAAATTCTCATATCGAAACAACTTTTTTTTTTTTTTTGAAATTACAATTATGTTTTTCCTTTTTCCATCGAATACAATTTATAATATCCTTGAATGATCTTTATATATTTTTGGCAACTAAGTTATAAAAGAAATTCAAAACATACGCCTAAAAATAATTTAGATAATGATTTTAAGAAGTTGGGCTATAAGTCCCATAAGAGTGTAGGCTTTAACGGCCAATTAAATCCCGGTCTCCTCACTCTTTCTGGCAATTGTTGCTGTCACTTTCCGGAGGATCCATCGAGCTCAAGGCTCAAAAAATCCCATGGCGTCGCTGTCGTGTCTCTCGAATTGCGCGCTTTCATTCTCCGCTTCTTTCTACACTAGACCTCGGCTAGGTTCTTCTTCTCCGTCGCCGCTTCTTTCTATACGGAACCCTAAAAAGGTGATCGATAAAAACTAGCAATCTCGTATAATGATTCTCGAGATAATTTGTTGATTTCTTTTTTTCCTTCAGCTATGTAGGAAGATTGAGAGATTAATTTGCAGAGCAGAGTTTTCACAAGACGCACCACTCGCGACGGCCATTGGCGCTTGCATCCTCAGTTCATTTGTTTTTCCGGTGGCGAAACGAGTCAACGATGAGGATGATGAAGAAGAGAATTCAGCAATTGTATCAACAGATATGAGATTAGCCGCCATGGGAATCATTAGCTTCATCCCTTACTTCAATTGGCTGGTTCGTTTTTTTGAATTTCATAATCCTTAATTCTAATTATCTCTTATAATTGAACCCTAACAAAATTCGAATTTGGTTAATGAGATCAGAGTTGGGTCTTCGCTTGGCTTGACACTGGAAAATCTCGTTATGCAGTTTATGCTCTTGTCTATCTTCTTCCCTATTTGAGGTATCTTCTTCTTCTTCTTCAAATTTCATTCAAATCTCACACTTGCTTAATTTCCTCTTATGATGAACTTTTAGATTTGAATTTGGTACTCTGCTTGTTCATATTTTGAATTCAAATTTGCAGTTCGAATCTATCGATTTCTCCAGAAGATAGTTGGTTACCTATTACAAGCATCGTTTTGGGCATCATTCATGTTCAGGTTCCAATTAATTATTATGTCTTTCAAATCTTTCTAAAAAACTCTGATTTCAAATACACTTTGTGTTTCATCTATTTTTCTCCTGTTTTTGTTAGCTTGAAGCAAGCATCGCAAATGGTGATGTTGAGACGCTTGGATTCTTCAGAAACACATCTAAAAGCTTTTCATCTAAGAAAAGATTACGTTTTGACAAACATTCCAAGGTAACTTCAGTGTCTTTTGTTGAGATTTTCTCAAGTTCAATTTATATTATTACATTTTGACCTTTTTCTTTGCATTGTAGGAGAAACACAGTGATGATGAAAATTAAGAAAGCTCAAAAAAGACACGAAGAGAGAAACAACGAAGATAAATTAAATTTGTGATCAGACCATAGCTACTTAGCTTTGTTAATTTAATTTTTCTTCTGAATATGAGAATTTTTAAAAGTACTTTAAATCATATAACTCGGCCCATGGGCCCATACTTCCTTTACATCGTATAAAAGGTAGAAGAGGCCCATTTGACATAAATCTTCATTTCGCATGATGTTTCCGGTAACGAAAGGTTTAATCAGAAACTTGTCGTTCCATCTTCGTCTTCCTCCTCTCGTAGCAGCAATGGCTCCTTCAAGCGTCCTTAGGGTTTACTCTACAGTTACCTCTCCTTCGCCTTCTGAACTCTCCGTCAAAAAAGTTGGTACTCATAATGGAAGCTTTCACTGCGACGAAGCTCTCGGTTGCTTCATGATTCGCCTCGTCGATAAATTCTCCGGCGCTGATATCGTCCGTACTCGTGACCCTAAGGTAACACAAACTAACCTAGACTCTCTTTAGATCTCTATAGATTGTTTCAGTAGGGTTTAGATTAGGAAAATAAGTATGGCGAGATTGATTAGTTGTTTGAAATTGACTGCTTAGTTTTGGGAATTAAGGTTTTTGATTTAAATCTGAATTTTGGCAGATATTGGCAGAGCTTGATGCAGTGCTTGACGTTGGAGGTGTTTATGATCCAGAACATGACCGTTATGATCATCATCAGAAAGGATTTGAAGAAGTTTTTGGACATGGATTCAACACTAAGCTCAGTAGTGCTGGTCTTGTTTACAAGGTACAATAAACCTACTCGATTGTGTTTGCCCTCTTCCTCACTAATATTTCAAGAATAGATTCTGAATGTTGTTTGTTTTACTTCAGCATTTTGGTAAAGAGATCATAGCTAAGGAATTAAATGTTGAACAAGATCACCCGGATGTTCTTCGATTGTTTTTAGCTGTTTACAAGAGCTTCATGGAGGTAATTTTCATATTATCTATTTCCATCCCAATTTGTTTAGTTCCATTCTACCATTATTTGCTTACACTATAGGCATATGTATAGGCAATTGATGCTGTGGATAATGGAATAAATCGGTATGATACTGATAAACCTCCAAGATATGTGAACAACACACATCTGTCTTCAAGGGTTGGAAGATTAAATCTTGATTGGATTGACCCTGACCAGTCACAAGAGAAAGAGAATGAGGCTTTTAAATCTGCAATGGCTCTGGCTGGAAAAGAGTTCCTTGAAGTAAGATTCTCTTTTATATAATGTTCTGTGCTTTCTTGTTTCTCTTAGAGACATAACAGGTAGCTTTCTTTTACATTTGTGTTGTAGAGTGTCCAGTTTCATGCAAGATCGTGGTTACCGGCTCGATCAATTGTGATGCAGTGTCTTGAAGAAAGATTCAAGACAGACCCAAGTGGTGAGATCATGATATTGACAAATTTTTGCCCTGTAAGTGTTTTTCAATGCTTTATTCTTCTTATTATATCGATGCTACTACGATTTGAGTCTTAAGATTATAATAACTCTGGCTCTCTTGTGAGCAGTGGAAGCTTCATTTGTTCGAGCTTGAGCAAGAAATGAAGATCGAACCTCTCATCAAATACGTCATCTACCAGGTAAACCTTTTAAGATAGAACTCATCATCAGATAATGGATCTCTAAAGAATGGTTTTGAAATGTAATAAAAACAGGATGAGCGAGGAAAGCAGTGGAGAGTTCAAGCAGTGGCGGTTGCACCAGACAGGTTTGAGAACCGAAAGGCTCTCCCTGAAAAATGGAGAGGCCTTAGGGATGAGGAACTCTCTAAAACTGCTGAGATTCCCGGTTGTGTCTTTGTCCACATGAGTGGCTTTATCGGCGGAAACCAATCCTATGACGGCGCTTTATCCATGGCTCGAACTGCCCTCACTCTCTGACTCAGCTTTGGCTCTCGGCATCCACATAATCAATCATTTGCCCATTATCCATAGAGAGAGTTTTGACATTTCTCTTTTATGTTTAACAATTTCTGTTTTCATTGAGTGATTCCCTTTTTCTTTTTTGGATGAAATTAGTACACTATCTTCAAAATTTTTGAATTCTTGTTTCATTATTATTTTTCTAAAAAAATTAATGATGAGGAAAAAAAAAGAAAAGAAAGGAAAAGGTTTACAATGAATATTTAAGTTCCACGATCTATAATTAAAAATAAAAAATTCATAGTATAATTGATTTCCCCTAAAAATGCAGACATATCGTCGAACAGATGGTGGGCACTCCATGAGATATTCAATTTTCTTTGATTTCGAAATCGAAACCCACTTCTCTCTTCTTCTCTCAGGCATCTATGGAGAAGATCTCTGGTGAAGAAGACAAAGAAGAAGCTGTTACTAGTCTTTCTATCCCCAAAGAAGTAAGCAGCAATATCTCAATCTCAGATAATAACAAATTCGTATACCAAATTCTCAACGGTCCTAACGAACATTGCTTTGAGAATTTCCGAATGGATAAGCCTGTCTTCTATAAGCTTTGTGATCTCCTTCAAACCAAAGGCTTATTACGTCACACAAATCGAATCAAGATTGAAGAACAATTAGCAATCTTTTTATTCATCATTGGTCATAATCTTCGAACTCGAGCTGTTCAAGAATTGTTTAGTTACTCTGGTGAAACAATTAGTCGTCATTTCAACAATGTTTTGAATGCAGTGATTGCAATCTCTATGGATTTTTTTCAATCCAACTCAAATTCTCAAACTTTATTAGAGGATGATTCTAGATTCTATCCTTATTTCAAAGATTGTGTTGGTGTTGTTGATAGCTTTCATATTCCAGTTATGGTTGGAGTTGATGAACAAGGTCCGTTTCGAAACAACAATGGACTCCTTACTCAGAATGTTCTTGCAGCTTCGTCGTTTGATCTTAGATTCAATTATGTGTTAGCTGGTTGGGAAGGTTCAGCTTCTAATCAACAAGTTCTCAATGCGGCTTTGACTCGGCGTAACAAGTTACAAATCCCTCAAGGAAAGTACTACATTGTAGACAATAAGTATCAGAATCTTCCTGGCTTTATCGCGCCTAATCTCGGTATTTCAACTGATTCAAGAGAAGAAGAAGCTAAGGAAATGTTTAACGAGCGACATAAGTTATTGCATCGAGCGATTCACCGGACTTTTGGAGCTTTGAAAGAACGGTTTCCGATTCTACTATCAGCTCCTCCTTATCCTCTACAAACACAAGTGAAACTGGTGATTGCGGCGTGTGCATTGCACAACTATGTCCGTTTGGAGAAACCAGATGATTTAGTGTTCAGGATGTTTGAAGAAGAGACAATGGTAGAAGCAGGTGAAGATGTAGTAGTAGTGGCATTAGAGGGACATGAACATGGGTTTAGACAAGAAGATGTTGAAGATAGTTTAAGGTTAAGAGATGAGATTGCATCTCATATTTGGAACCATTATGTTCAAAATCTGTCTACCTTCTAAATTTTAAGAGAAACTTTTGTGTTTTGTTTGGTTAGAAGTAATATGAATCAAATAACACTATTTTATGTTTGTTAAGTAAAAAAAAATCTTTACATGAAATCAAATATCCAAACACCAAAAGTTATCATCACACCAAAAGAAATACCAAAACCAGAGATTTGAATCAGGAAATGATCACAGCTTTTTGTTTTTTCAGAATCCATTTTCGCTTTGCGTTCACTATAGCATCCTCTTTCAGTTTCATCAAATCTTGGAAGGACTGGTTAAACTGTGACTCGATCAAGTTCAGTTCTGTCCTGAGATCGTCAGGGTAATCATTGTCTGAAATGGAAAGATTGTAAATAGTTGACATCATTGAGCAAGAATCCAGAAATGAGCTCATTGACTCTGCCTCTCGAGTAGCTTCCATGGCAGCACTTCCGTCATGTGAAGAGAAGGGTGGGTAATAGTCTGCTGATAAGTCTGACTTCATTGACTGTCCTGTAGCTTCTTCATCTTTCGAGTTCATAGTTTGCTGATTTGCTGCTTCATGATCCTCACAGGTTAGATGTGGAGGATGCGATGAGGTCTGGTCAGAGTTAAGTTGTATTATCAAGTCATCGATCATATCAGCTATCACAATAACCTCTTGGCTTGTTAAATGCAGTTCTTCAACCATTTCCTCAGCGATTGCTGTTGCTGTGTCAGAATCCAGAAAGAATGCAAAGTGTACGATTCTACATTTACCTGTATTATAAGACATTGAATTTGTTCAGCAAATGAAAACTGAGAGAGGCAAGAATTGGATAGAAGATTTTTTTTCATATATAAAACGAACCAGATGCGTCAGCAATACGCAGAAGCATTGAAGCTGTGACATCATCGCTCCTCTCTCCTCTCAACCTGAACTCTTTATTCTCTGCAAACCTCTGAAGTTCAATGGCTTGGCACCACAGCAAGTCTTCGTTGCTTGAGAAACTTTTATTCTCGTTATGATCCACATCCATGGGAAGATGGTCAAGCTGTGCTGGTGGTGGTCTCACAGGTTTGGATGCTGTGCTCGATGAAGCAAGAAGAGAAGAGTCCTTGCCTACATCTCTTGCAAGGAACGGGTCATTCGAGAGCTCGAGAGCAGTTGGTCTGGAAGAGGCAGGAAGAAGACATTTCTCTATGAATTGCTTAACTTGAGGATCATCAACTTTGGCTAGAGACTGAGGCTTTATATTCTGCAAATGCAGAGTTTTAAAGGGGAGCCCAGTTTCAAAAATAATTTTGATGAAAGTTATTATAATGGAAGACTTACCGAGGTGACCTTTTTATAGATTTGAGCCTGGTTTCTGCACTCGTTATATGGATATTCACAGGTTACCATTTCCAACATACACATACCAAAAGAATAAATATCCACTAGCTCATTGTATTCCTCTTCATACAGCTCAGGTGCCATGAATTCAGGAGTACCTGAATACGCTCAAAAAAATTCAGTTACAGTAGATTTTTCCAGGGTCCAATAATGAAGATGTTTAATGAAATTACCTATCACACTTCGAGCAGTGGGTTGCTGCAGCACAGTTGCGAGGCCGAGATCTCCGATTTTCACCTCTCCAGTATTTCCATTGACAAATATGTTATCACACTTTAGATCCCGATGAATTACAGGAGGGTTCTGAGAATGCAAATAGTTCAGGCCTTTGAGAATCTGCCTAGCCCAGTTCTTGATAGCTTTTGGATCGACCTTCTTATGCTTCTTACGATATCTTCAAATCGAAAGAAATGGTGTCAACCCATGCGATGAAAAAAAATAAATAAAAACAGAAGGGACTTGAGAAGATACTTACACCCTCAGACTACCAGAGGTGAAAAGCTCAGTGATCATGTTAATAGTTTTGTTCTTTTCGTCAACCCAAGAGTAAAAGAGTTTGATGATGTTTTCATGTTTTAGTGCTTTTAGTAAATGAACTTCAGAATATAGCCTTTCAAGTTGACCAGGCATCTGCATTACATCCTCAATACTCACTAGGTTCCAAGCAACTTCAATCCCGTCTACTTCGTCAAACGCCTTATATCTGAATTATCGTAGAGTTAAACAAACAAATCAGAATAATTTTCCTTGCAAATAAAACATAAAAGGCATAAAAGAGTGTAGAAACCATACACAGTCTTGAAAGCTCCTCTTCCCAGAACATCATCATACTGAATGATTAAAAAAAAAAAAAACAAATCAATCACTATTTTGTTTTCCAACATAAATACTAAACAACTCAACAAATGCAACATGATCTTAAGCTAATTTTTTTCCAGATAATAACATACACATCGCTATAAACCAACAATCATCACCATAAAATCAAAGAAACATCTCTCATTAGGTAGAATTAAAAAGCAAACTCATTCAAACTAGGTCAAAATTCAAAACCTAACCAAACGAGATTGAATGCAAATTTCAACGGTCATATACATGAATCAACGAAGACAATTATAAGTAGAATTTCATAATTTGACGGAGGCGTACCCTAATGTAGCGGCCAGTAGGATCTTTCTCAACAAAATCAGCCTCTTCCATAGACGAAAACTGACCTAAAGATCCAGAACCAGAAGCCATATGCAACAACAACAAATCAACGAGAAACAGAAGAAAGGAGAAGAAGGTGGAGAAGAAGAAGAAGAAGAAGAAGAAGAAGAAGAAGAAGAAGAAGAAGGTGGAGAAATCGAGGTGAAATTGGAAAAAGAAAGCTGAGGAAGGCTATAAAAACAAATCAACGGAGACGAGGCGATAATCGAAGAAGGCCTCACGAGCGAAGCAATAAGAATCGATTGAAGATCGAAATCGAGATCGGAAACGGAGTTTGGCGGCGAAGGGAATCCCCATCTCCGATCCAATTTCCCGATCTCTTACGTGATTCCTCCGTCTCGTCTCTTTTAAACGATCACCACCTTCCATTGATTCACCATGATTTGATAAAAGAAACTGCTCTGATGAGATCGAGAGAGAAACCAAGGATGATGAAATGATGAATGAATAAGAATTTTGGGGGAAAAAGGAGAATAAAAAGTGCGCGGCCAATTCGGAAAAAGTCAAATTATATATCTTTATCAACTAACGACATCATTACCTCATTCGAACCAACACTTACAAAAAAAAAAAGTTATCCTTTATTTTTATTTTATTTATCCTTGATTGGGCCTTTCACTAGTTTACATCTGTCATTTTTCCATTTTATGTAATATTTTGTTTTAAAAAATTTATAACGTTTTTCTTTTCAAAAAAAAACTATCCTCTATTTTTTTCCCATTGATTGGGCCTTTCTTTAGTTTACATCTGTCATTTTTATGATGTTTATAAAAAATTATAAAAAAAGGTTATAATGTTTTTCTTTTAAAAAATCTGTCTAATCATTAACATATAAAAATGTGATGTAATTTTAAATTAATTGAATAAGAAAATTAACTATATATTAAAAGTTATCTCAAGCAAATTACAATTAGAAAGTGTTGACAAAATTATTAAATAGACAATTTCTTAAACAAATGGGAAGATAATAATAAGTTTAATAAATAATAGTTTGTAGTTGTGTTACTTCCGTCATTTTATCCACTATTTGATTGTATTGTCCAACAACGAAAATAATTCTTATTACTATAATTTTTAATCGATTATAGAAAAAAAGCATGTAAAAATTCACCATCAAACAATTCTTGGGAATCTCCTCCATGTTCCAGATTCAAGGTAACCTCTCTTCTTGGGAATCAACAATTGACATTCTCATCTCTCTCAGCGGCAATAAACATCGGCGTTATCTAATCCTCCTGGCTTGGCAAGTGCTGATCTATGAAATCTGGGCTGAAAGAAACTCAAGGCTTCATCACCAAACTTTCCGGTCACCTGATGTCGTGTTTAAGCGATTGGACTCGACGGTTAGAGATCGGATCTCCTCCTTCCGGCATCAAAATAGTCATATGGCAAGTGCTTGTCTGCAACTTTGGTTCTCAGTCACGAGAAACTAGAACGCTCTGGTTTGGTCGACGTCAACGAGACTTTTCTAATTCCCTTTTCAATCTAACGAAATCAAGGGGCTATGCATTTATTGGGCTACTTTTGTTAGGCCTTTTTACTTGGTTCAATTCTGTTCTTTTCGTGAGTTTATTGGGCATCGGGTACAAGTCTATAGCTGGCTTATGTAAAACTTATAAGCAGTATTGCTTCATTTAAATTAATGCATAAAAATTTTCAAAAAAAAAAATTCACCATCAATTTCTTCTACTTCCAACAGATTTGGACCCTTGTTTTTAGCTAAGAACTTGTGCAATCATAGTCCCATGATCCCATCCACATCTTGAAGAATTTTAATGGGCCTATATAGGTACCAAGAAAAAGCCCAATAGGAGATGAGTCGTGGTTAAATGAGCGACGTAGTAATCAATCATTGTTTAGTGTACATGGTTTAGGCTAAGATCGGTGAGCCACCCAACCACCTTCCTATTTTCATTTAATGATATTTTCCTACTTTAAATTGAGGAAAACAAATAGAAGAAAAAGCCCAGAGAGAGAAAAGAGACTTGCTCAACGATTCTTCATCATCATCATCTCCGATTCTCCCAAATCTCAAAATCTCCGGTGAATAAACAAAAAAAAAAAAAAGACGACGATGTACGTAAGAGCGCTTCCGACGACGGATGTGAATCGGAACACAGAGTGGTTCACATATCCAGGTGTATGGACTACTTATATTCTCATCCTTTTCTTCTCTTGGCTCCTCGTTCTCTCCGTCTTCAATTGTTCTCCTGGCATCGCTTGGACCATCGTTCATCTCGCTCATTTCACCGTATTTATATCTCTCCAATTCCGATTCCGATTCCGATCTCGATCTGTTTTTGTTTCATTGTTTGATTTGATTCTTTATGATTGTTTTTCTAGGTCACGTATCATTCGTTTCATTGGAAGAAGGGAACACCATTTGGAGATGATCAAGGAGTCTATAATAGATTGACTTGGTGGGAACAGATTGATAATGGCAAACAGCTTACACGCAATCGCAAATTTCTCACCGTTGTTCCCGTTGTCCTGTAAGTTCTTCTTACAATTCTCAGACTCTATAGGAGGATTCATTAGGTTTAGAATGGAATAATGAATGGATTCAAATGTACAAGAGATTGCTATGTTGTTGTCTTGTAAGTTCTTCTTATAATTCTCATCTAGGCTATAAGGAACGATCCCTGTATACGTGGCACAATGATTTGTTTCATCTTTATTAGGTTTAGAATTGAAAATGAATGGCTTCATTAGGGTCACTAGATTTTCTCAATTAAACTCATTTCCAATGTTGAAGAGATGCAATGTTTCTGTCTTTGTTGCAGTTTTGCCTTTAGTTATGTAGAGATACTCGGATACATTGAATGATCTCATTTTCCCAACGTGTACCTTGTATTCGCTTAGCCATTCCCAACGTTGAAAAAGAGATTCTTTTGTCTTATCGTAGCGATTTCCAACTTTGAAAAAGATATGCTTTCGTTTTGTTTCTGCTGGCAATTTACCTCTGGTTACGTTGAGCTGTTTTCAAGGAGCTTAAATTCTGTTCATTATTAATTGCAATTCTATTCCTAGGTAAATTGGTTGTTTTCATAATCGGATTGGCATTACTTTATGAGAGTCAAATATTCTTGCATATACTTTAGACATTGTCATTCTCCTCATTTTGAATTTCTGTTTGGTGAATAGTGTTTCAAAAGGGTCACTTATCTTGTTCACATCTGTTCACATTCAGTAATACAGATTGCAGTTGACATGACAATCAACTATTCTTGCATATAAACCAGACCTTTATTATTCTCCTCATTTTGACTTTGTTTGTTGACTTGTGCTTCAAAAGTGCCGCTTATCTGTTCACTGATAAGTATTGGATCTAAGTTCCCTATCATGATTGAATTCACTTTTTAAGTAGGCTTCTTTAGCTAGTAGTGCTCAAGAACTGGAACCGTAAGTTTAGTGTTTTGGCAATGTCCTTTACAATTATACAAGACATTAAGGTCTGTCGTGAGATTTTTGAATCTCTCTTAAGGAATTACTAGATTATGTATAATGGAACACCTCAATTGCTGTGTGTGTAGTCATGATTGGACCTTTGTGATCTGAAAACTGATATAGCTTTGCATGTATGTAGATACTTGATAGCCTCTCACACAACAGACTACCAGCATCCAATGCTCTTTCTCAACACACTAGCTGTATTTGTCATGGTGGTAGCGAAATTCCCGCACATGCACAAGGTCCGCATATTTGGAATCAATGCAGACCGATGAAAACATTGAGAAGACAAAGAAAAAAAAAGGTATGTGTATAATGCGATTCAGTATTTGGAATGTGGAATCCAACAACAAATGCCATGCCATGTCTGTACTGCCACAGACATGCTATCCTAACCGGAGGAAATGTGTTATTTGGTCTCATCCCATCGCATATACATAAAACCTTTCTACTCTTTGTTTTTTCGGGTGTCTAATTAATTCAAATTTTTATCTCTTTTGTGGTCTCTCAGTTTCTTATTTTTGTATAAATCCCAAAACTGGTTAAAAGCAAAAGTTGTTTAGCGAGCAATCTTAGGGTTTGAATGAATAGATGTGGGAACGGTCTATGGAATATTATACACACTGCTTTCTGATATTGAGATTCTTCATTATTAAGACTTCATCGAGTTATTGAACCGGTTTAAGTCTCGGTTAGTTTTGGTTTAATATATGTATGTTGTATTTGGACAAGGCCAAAATTACATTCTAAATCAGACTAAGTAATGTACCAACCATGTTTCTCAAGCCATAGGAAGTATCGATGGATCTTCGGAGTAAATGACCAAGTCCATTAGTATTTCAATGATTTTGTCGTGGTAGTTGTTGTTTATTGGCTAACAAAAACATTTTAAAGCACGAGCGAGCAATGTGTATGGAGTAGAAAAGGCCAATTGACAAAATCGTGATCGAAAAACAATCAATAAATTATGATATTGTGACCACTCAATGAAGCACAATAGTAGTTTCGTTGGTTGGTCTTTTGCGTTATCAGCTCGTTTCTAAAATTATTTAGTGAGTAGGTGGGTCTCATACATATCGGTCACACACTAAGTTTTTGTTTCTTATTGATCAATAAGCAATGACTTAAACAAACTTATGACCAAATCAAAATGATAAGAAAAGAATAATTTTATTCATGCCAATTTTGAAGTCTAGAGTAAACGTGCATATAGTTTATTATATATAAAAAATTGCAAGTAGAAATGTCCCTGTGATTAGTAGACCATGACAATTTACAAGTTGATTAAAAAATAAAAATAATAAAAAAGAAGAAAAAGACAAAAAGGAAAGGATCTTTGTTCGGTTTTATTCGTACCCTTTTTTTCTTTCTTCCTTTCTTCGTACAATCGAAGCAAAAACAAAATCTTTCTATTGTCAATTTCCGACAATCTCGCTTTTCCTCTCCAATCTCCATGTCTTAAAAAATCAAACCTTTTTTTTTTGTTCTCTCTCACAAAAAGGTGTTCGGGACTTTAAGAGCCTGACTTGAATCGGTGCAAGGTTTTGGTCAAAAAGTTTTAATTACACCCATTCTTTTCTATAATTCCACGGCTGAAGAATTTGTGCTGACCAGACAAAATAGTTCAGAAAGAAGATAATTTGATTCAAACGGTATGTAGTAAAATTGTGTTGTTTGTTTACTCTAAAGCAATCTCCTTTTTTTGCCGATCATTGTCTCCACTTTTCTTTCTTCTTACGCGTAGCTTAGTTTAATCCGACCCATGTGTGCAAAGTTCTGTCCTTTTCAAACTATTGTCTCTTTGAATTTTGACTTTTTTTGGGTGAATTTTGATAACATGTGTGTGTGTATGTTTTGTAGCAGAATTTGTGATGAGTAGTACACGAGGAAACGAGGAAGAAGAAGACTGTTTCTCTGATGCTCGTGAAGAGGTTTCATCTGTTTCTGATTGTAACTCTGAAGTCGCTGATGAGTTTGTTCAAGCAACTGATGATTTAGATCTCTGGACTTCGAATCCAGAGAGTGTTAATAACCGTCGAAACAAGTTTTTTCAATCTATGGGGTTTAGTTTCAAAAAAAGAAACTTTGATCTTGATTTTGATCTGCTTGAAGACTCTTGTCCCGACAATAATATTCCTGTTTCAAAACATTTAAACTCTGTATCTGAAACTGGTCACGAGGAGGACGAGGACGAGGATGAGGATGAGGAAGAGGAGGAGAAGTTGTTGAGTAATGAATCTATATCCTCTGGTTCCTCTGTTTCATCATTTTCAACTTCTTCTCTAGCTTCAGCTTTTAGCTTCAGAGGTTCATTTCAGAATCGTTTCAAGAACATTGATGATCAGATTTTCTTGACAAGAGATTGTTCCAGTAATAGCGACAGCATTGCTGAGGGATTGAGTGAATCTGGTTCGAGTGGGTTTGATAGCTTTGGAGATTATCAAAACTCTCCATTTAGTCGTCGTCATGAAGAATCGCCAAAGAAGGGAGGAGCTAAAGGTTGGTTAAAGAAGTTAGGTGTGTTAACTCATGTTCTTGATAAAACTCAAGAATGTACTGATCGTGAATCAGTAGGATCATCAGTACGGAGACAATTAACTCGAGTTCAGTCTTTTAAGAAGCAGTTTAAGGAGCTTTCCTCTCTGTGTGTCGGACAAGAGTTCTCAGCGCACGATGGATCTATTGTAGTGATGAAGTTTTCTCATGATGGGAAGTACTTAGCTAGTGCTGGTGAAGACTGTGTTGTGAGAGTTTGGAACATTATAGAAGATGAGAGAAGAGATAATGAGTTTGAAGTGGCTGAGTCTGATTCAAGCTCTGATTGTGTTTATTTTGGAATGAATGATGATAAGTCACAGATTGAGCCTCTCAAGACTGAGAACGAGAAGATCGAAAAAAACAGAAGATTGTTAAGAAAGAAATCGGAATCGACTTGTGCTGTGTTGCCTTCAAGAGTCTTTAGTATATCTGAAACTCCTCAGCATGAGTTCCAAGGACATAAGGGTGAAATTTTGGATCTTTCTTGGTCTGAGAAAGGGGTAAAATTATACTTTCTTTTTAAGGTAAGATGAGACTATGTATGGTATAATGGTACTAACAACCTTTGTGAATATGTTGCAGTTTCTACTGTCATCTTCAGTCGACGAGACTGTTCGATTGTGGCGAGTTGGTTCTTCTGATGAATGTATCAGAGTCTTCTCTCATAAGAGTTTTGGTGAGTTTCTTTCTTCATCTGTTTTCTTATATGATATGTCTTTCTTAGGCTAATAATTACTTTCTTGTTACAGTGACTTGTGTGGCATTCAATCCTGTGGATGAGAATTACTTTATAAGCGGATCGATAGATGGAAAAGTCCGTATATGGGATGTATCACATTTCCGAGTTGTTGACTATACAGATATAAGAGAGATTGTTACAGCTTTGTGCTATAGCCCTGATGCTAAAAGTGCAGTAGTAGGTTCAATGACTGGCGAATGTCGCTTTTACCATACCATTGGTACGTATTTATTTTGGCAACTAGAATATCATCTATGTTATGATATATGGTTTGATCATCTTTTGAATTTCAGATAATCAGCTACAACTAGATAGAGAGATCAGTTTACATGGGAGGAAGAAAGTTCCTAGCAAAAGAATCACTGGTTTTCAGTTTTTTCCTGGTGATTCAGATAAAGTTATGGTTACTTCTGCTGATTCTCAAATCCGAATAATCAGCGGAATCGATACAATCTGCAAGCTTAAGAAAGGTTCTTAATCAAAGTTTCTTCTCTTCCTTTCAAGATTGTTTGTTATTGATTTGGTGTATATATTTTTTGCAGCTTCAAGTCTTAGAACAACATTGATGAGTCCAACATATGCTTCATTTACATCTGATGGGAAACATATTGTCTCAACAATAGAAGACTCAGGCATTCATGTTTGGGACTACTCTCAACCCAACAAAAAAGCTTCTTCTCATAAACCAAAAACCATTAGATCTTATGAAGGATTTCTCTCGGACAACGTGTCTGTTGCCATACCTTGGCTAGGACAGGGGAAGGAGGATGGTTTCTGCAGTTTCATTGCGGATATAGACAGAAAGATTGCTCATTTACCGGTTCCCATGGACTGTTTCTCTCCAATGAAAGGATCAACAACATGGCCGGAAGAGAAGCTAGTAGCAGGTGCGGCTGCAGAGGCGATTTCAGCTACAGTTAGTAGCAGATCTAAGTTGAGACTCTTGAGGAGTGTGTGTCAGAATGTTAATGGTTCTACGCCTCACTTGTGGGGGCTTGTGATTGTGACAGCAACTTGGGATGGTAGGATCAGAGTATTCCATAACTACGGTTTACCAATACGGGTCTGAAGACCGTGTAGATTTGAGAGTTGAGCAAGTGTTAGTGCAGTATTCTTTGATTTTGGTTGGAGCTCATTGAGCCTGAAGATGTATACACACAAGGATCATGAGCTAAGTGGGTCTCTATGTGTTTGCTTTCTATACAATGTATAGTGTGACATCTATTGTGTGTGTGTGTATGTATGTAAAACACTGAATATTTTAAACTTGTCAACATATGTGATGTAAGAAGAGAGAATAAATGCGATTTACCTAAGCCTACCATTCAGACTGAGTCAACTGACATAATTAAAAGTTGCTGTCTACTATACTAGTCAAAAGAAAAAAATCTAGACAACCAAGTCGTATGAAACATTCTAGAGAATTGCTACCGCTTTCATATGGAGCATGATGAAAGAGATTCCTATAGACCTAAAATGTTAATAATACTCAACTTTGAAGGAATATTTTAGTGATGCATGCATCTCAATTGCCAATTTGCTGAAAATGTAATCATGGAGATGGAGAAACATTATCAAAAGGCCCAACATTAATCTAAAAGGTAAAAATGTCCAAAAGTTTTTTTATTTGGATAAATTTGCTCCAAGAGTTGTATGTAGAACTTCATGATGTGACATGCATAGACATCAAAGAACATAGGAAATGGATTAAGGTTGCAGAGAAAAAACCTCGAATCATTTATTTGTATATAGGATGATATATTTCTCATATAAGAAACTAGTAGTAACTAAAGAAGACCAAGATAACTATTAAGGTTGAGTACTTGATCGATCATACAAGTGATTGTTGTGTCTCATCCACAGACTTTAATGCTCTTTTACTAAATTCCTCTTCTTCTACATCCCTCCCAATGGCGCTTTCAACTGGCATGGCCACAAAAAAAGTTACAAGGAATAGATATTGATGATATTCACTTGGTGGACGATGGAGTTTTCTGTCAAGGCAATCCTCTAATGTTTGTAGACAAAAAAAGTAGCAGAAACTCTCCATGAATTTGCATTCCTAACATTAGAAGATTTGAAAACTTACCTTGTCTTGGAATCTTGGTGTGCCCATTCCTCCTCGCTCTTTCTCTTCTTCAACACTGATTCAGGAACACTACAGTATTGGCTACTGCTCCAGTCACTTCCGTGAATGATGACATAACCAAAGAACAAAACTGGATTACATTATCGACTTAGTAGTACAACCAAGAGTGTGAGAATTTAACTACACTTGTGTTTTGGAAAAACATGTACAAATACTAAATAAGATCAAAACACAAAATGCAGCATTTTAGACGGCAAAAAGAGAAAAACATTTACCCTTTACATGAATACAAATCTAATCAGCAAAATTTTCTATAATCAGGCACTATGTTAGAATCATTTTTAAACTGGAATTGCGGGTTACATTAGTGGTTCGACTCCTCCTCAAGTATGTTGCCATACAAACAGAGCCGAAGCACTACTGTGACATAGGAAAAGAGATAGCTTCATTAAGGCCACGTAGACTGATAGCAAAAGGGAAGTTGAACAAAAGTGAGAATGTATACCATCACTAAGACAAATAAATATAGATAGGCACTTTATTGATTGGGAGGAACTTTAAACATTGGTGTTCGGGTTGTGTAATTAACAAGGTAGTGACAGAGGGACTAAAAGAGTGGGAAAAAAAACGAGTAACATCTGGTTGTTACAGTGCCCATGACAATAACCGCTGTGCAAACAAAAACAACATCCTTAAGATAACACTAGATTAGACTTCCTTACCCTTGATCAGGGTCCTTATATTACCAAACCAAAAAACAAGATAGCATCCATAAACATTGATCCTAGAGCATTGGGCTTGACACTTGACGGTAGGCATTAAAGTTGGTCAGTCCGAGGTCTTGACGTTTTGGTGGAGGAGGCATTAACGCTACTTGGTCTGAGGGTGGAGGTGACTTGCAACACTCAGGACAAGATACGGCGTAATGTCCTTTCTCACCACATCGGAAACAAGTTACTCTGGAGGTTTCTTTCTTTTTGGATCTACTCCTTTTCTTGCTTGAGGTGCCTAACGGTTGTGATGCCTTATCTAACTTCTCTTTTTGAATTTCTTTTTCCTCCTCCTCCTCCTCTTGAAGACCTTCCTCAACTAGAGTAGCTTTCTCGGCTACTTGTGCTAGCCGATGAAACTATATAACAGCTAGACGTTGACGGATGTCCTGTGTCATCCATCTTGTGAACCGACGAATAGCGGCTTCCTCATTGTCATACTTTCCTCGAAGAAAATATCTAGCTCATACTCCTTAACAGACTACTAGCCTAATGTACTGCATCTCTATTCGGTCCCTAGCCTCCAAGGGAAGATATCGCATCTTAAATTCATTTTCAAACTCAGTCCATGTCTTCACATCTTCATACCACCAGAGAATAGCATTCCCATCCAAGAAATGCACAGCAATATCCATCTTAAACTCTAACAGACAACGAGTCGTGTTAAAGTTCCTTTTCAACCGCTCAAACCAAGCATTAGCAACCAAAGGGTCTTCGCTTCCTAAGAAGAATGGAGTATTCAAGGTTGCCATATAGCAGACTTCAAGATAAGCTGAGGCTTGTTTTTCTCGCTTGGGATAGTTCATCTTTGTAAGCCTTGGCAACTGAAGGATACATAGACAAGTACAAGAAATCAATCAAGCAATTCAGAGTACATTAGTCATGCTAATTGATCACTTATAATGTCTTCAGGATATTCACAATCTCAAACCATAAATTCTTAATTGTGAATAAGTGTTGGTCCACTTGAACAAGGCATGTATTTTTTTCGAACGAGTATATACAGTTAAATAATTCTTTGTTACGCCAAAACAAATTTTAATTTCAAAACGAAATTGTAAAATGAAAAGCCACAAGAACAACGATACATACCACTAGTTCGTCATGCTTATCTGCGTTCCAATCCATTCTTGGCTCCAAACTTAAGACCTGAAATGGATAAATGGTGAGCAACTCATATCTAAGTGATCAAAGACTAATTTAATGATCGCAGACCGAAACCGTTTTGTTCTGGTTTACTACTAAGATAACCATCAGATTACAATCTTGCCCCATCTCTAGTTCCCTACAATAGCTATCAGCAACAAAACACAGAAACCAATCAGTCACAGTCGAATTTAGAATCATGATAAGTGAAGTTTTTCCCTAGTTCAAAAAGAGAATTCCCAAGCTTCTAGTGAAACCACCCCACTTTGAAATCTCTGGCTCTGAGGAGCTTGAGGAGGATTAGATCAGGTTTGTCGCCTCCACAGAGTAGTGAGACAAAATTGTCTTACCTTCCTCCATTGTCCCATTGTCTCATAGCAAAATTCTTCTAAAAGCTTCTAGTCAACTTCATGAGGCTCCAATTTCATCAGCCTCTTAACATCTTTAGTTTTTCCTATCTTCATCTGCTTATACAAAACAACGTTAAAAAGATTTCATCAGCTTTGTCTGTAAAGTTTTGATTTTAGGAGAGACTTTAATGGGTCACACGTAGGAGTTCCATTTAAAATGGTGCGGAGTGGCTTGGCGCATGGTATGCATTGTGTAAGGTAGAAATCTGTCGGGGGGGAAAGAGAGGAAGATAAGAAAAGAGGGAAGGAGAAATAACGGATGTAGAGGAGGTTGGATAGGTAGAACACATTGTTGTGTGCCATGGTCAGAATCATGTAAGGAGAGAATCTGAATATCATTCAAATGCAGAGAGTGCAGTAAGATCAACTTAATAAGACAATGAAATGAAACAGAATAGCTTAAGTAAAGATTAATAAGTAATAACGTAGACGCGTAATTCAGTATGGTATTTGAAATGGAAAACTATTGGACTTGCATTTCTCAATTCTTCTACGATTTCCTAAGAGACCACCAGGAGACCCTTTACAAAGCTGAAGTATATTGGGAACACAATAAAAAAATGTGGACTGTGGTGAGACAAATTTGAAACCAGAGATATGTAATCTAGATTTTGAAAGAGACCATATGATTGTATGGTTCACAACGATTTTGACAATATCAACATAGACTCACCAGATTCTCATCAAAGTCATCAGTAGTAAACACACGCTTGATCTAAAACTGACCCTCATTGCTCTTTGTGACGTCCTCATTGGTAAGAGGACCTGTTAGGTGGATTTAACCAATGATACTGATATGAATCTGACCCTGTTGAGAAAAAAGAATGTGGGAAAAACTAATTGGAGATTAAGGTTTGTGTAAATAATATGTATATATACATAAAACTAAAAGTGTGAGCACCTGGATTATGAAGTAAACAATCATTGTTTTGATTTCCAGTTCCCTGACAACCAAAACCCTTGAGATTTATGAAGGCTTTAAATATTACACAAAAAATAAGCTTTAGGAGGGCCTCTACGTAAAGAACTGATTAAAATTAGTATCTGAAGTTTCCACGTACCTTTAGTTAGAGATTCGATTTTATTGCTATTGTGGAGGGTTTTTCCATAGATTGGAGGTGTTGCTCAGTGACGGTGATGTTTATGACTTTGTTGGTTCTCTGGAGTAGAAGATAATAAACCATGTCCCCTCCTCCTACAAATTTATACATATTTAGTTTTGAATGTGAAGAATTGGAAAACGCATCGAAAAGAATGTTGAAACTGGAGATTTTAAGTACATAGTTTATAGCATCTATCAACGTACTTGTGATTCTAATATGGAATATCGGAGGAAAGAATCGAAGATGTTACCTTTTCAAGCATATTGGGTAAACTCCAGAGTCGAAGTAGGAAAATGTTAAGAACGCAGTGAATTTTAGACAATTTCAAAATCTGAAACATGTCTGTAAGAAGGGGTTTCTAGATTAAAGATGGAAGCACAGTAAGTTCCCAATACGAAGAACAACCATACCTATAACAGAATATGAATCAGTACCTTAGTTGGTCTACGATGGAGTGAGCCTATAAGAAAACAGAAGCGTCCATATTTGGTCGAGGAGCGAATTTGATTTCTCTGCATTAAGAATTTGAGAGGATTTTGGGAGTTCTACGGTTCTGATTTCTGAAAATACCGATTCAAAGAATCCATCGCATAACGTTTGTGGAGGCGAAACGATTAGAGGGAAATTATTGGAAAAAATAATAAAAATATATATATAGAAAATTACAAGTGTCACTCTATGGTGTACTGACATGTCAAACCCAGGGAGAGGCCTCTTTCTCTTTCATATATATTGATTTGAAGCTTTAGTGATGCAGTGAATACCTTTTTGTGTTTGTTTCTTCTCTTGCACATACATGTTCAAAACGGTCGGATTTTGGTATACGAAGATGATAAATATTTAGTTATGGCAGTGATAGAGACGAAGATGAAGAGATGATGGAGTGTGCCTTATTTGGTTTGAGTATTTAGGGATTTTTAGTTTAATTTTAGAAATTGGAGTTGGGCTGTGTCTACAAATGATGATTTTAAAAATTAGATTTTGACCTACAAATCACAAAAACGATGATGCTTTTAAAAATTGGATTACCTCATAGTAAACTTGTGGAAGTGGGACCCATTTTAAATTGTTTAGTGAGGTGGGACCCACATTAAAAAAAATGTGGTGTAGACAGTCTCAATAGAGAGAACACTCTGCAACTATATATATGATTCTATCGTAAGTCTTATAACAATTGTGTCTTAAATTTTATTCAGGGAATTATGATATTACATTGATACTATGAAACAGTAAAGACATGCATTGATCAGGACCAATAATTTGATGTCTACACAAATAAAAGTCTAACCAATAAGTTGTGTGAAACATTCTAAAGAATAGCTTAATATTGGAGCATGATGAAAGAGATTCCTATGAAAACACTTAAAATGTCAGTAATAGTTGTCTAATCCCAAAGACAACCCCTATTTGTAGTATGCAACCTTTTTCCATACTCGTACCGATTTGCGGTGTTGAGAGTCTGTCGTCTTTTCATAAAGTTTCATTACTTAATCACTATCATCTTGAAGTTATGAGATTGTTTGATCTCTTCTTTTATGCATGACAGACTATGTTTTCTCCATTATGTAATATGCTTTCCTCCACAATTTGTTTCTTGCTTTGAGTGGACTTGTTGTAGGGAGTATAAGGTATTGCTTAAATTTCAGTCGTCGAGGCACTTAATGTGTTCTTGGTTTTCACTTTCTCATGTTTCTTACCATCTTCAATGGCAAGATCAATGAATTCCAAGTTTTTCTTGTGTCATTTGGTATTTCAGTAATAAGCGTTCATGTAATACGGCGGATGGAGGAAGAGATTTTGCTACGGATGAGGTTAGGGTCAAAATGGTAAATTTGGTAGTTGAGGTAAGGAAAAGTTGAGGAGATTATGCGGGGAGATCGGCGCTTCGACGGTGAGTAGCGATGAAGTGAAAAACTATGTTTTGAGGACAAGAGGCGTGTTGAATAACGGAGAATACTCCGGCGAACGGAGCCACGGAGGTAAATGGCGTCGACAGTCATAGCGATGTGGATGATTGATGGGTTGTGTATATGATCCGCCGGTGACCATAATGTTTTGAAGCATTCTCGAAACGCGGGGAGGTCAGTGACTGTGACCGTGACGCTGCTAATCCTGATTGGTAATAGTAGAATGTGTAAATGAGTGGAGTGGAGACATGAGAGTGTGAAAGAGAGAAAGAAACAAAGGTTTTTGATTTTCATCGTCTTCTGTAGCGGATTCTTCGAAGTCGTGATGAAGATTATGATGATGGGAGATTTCATGGAAGAAGGAAGTGTTTGAGATTGAGCGAGGGATTGTGACGGTGGAGGTTTCTGGATTTTCCGGTATGGGTTCGAGACGGTAACGTGATTGAGGGATGATGAGAGGTTGCTTCCGGTATGACGACATCCAAGATTTGATCCGAGATATTTTCTGGTATCAAAATATTGTTTGCCTTAAAAAAAAAATTAGTTTAAACCCAAAATATGAAGACTTTGACAAGTAGATTATTTTGTCTCTAGCAACATCACAACAACAAAATATTACAACGTAACAACCTTTTATCATAAATATAGATCATTAGTTATTTTATTTATAAACTTCTATATCCTACATTATCTCTAGGCAATAGTTTACTATTCTTTCTGAATTTTCAGAAACCTGCAACTTATAGGCAATGTTTAATTTACCAACACCGAATCTCCTTTAACAGTGAATATTTCATTTTCATTTCTTCAGTCTCTCTCTTTTTCTCATGTACTACACCCGATACTAACAACAATATTATATATGAAGCTCTTGAAAAATTTAGGAATTGCTTTGTCTTAGATACTGATACTTTTGCTGTTGACATCCATAGTTTATGTCCACAGCTCTATGACAGATTAACAAGGAATGAATTTCAAATGTCTTAGATACTGATAAGTGTTAATATGTATTTCATATGTTTCTAAAAGTTTGATTTTCTAGAGCTTGCACATATATTAAGAAACAATAGTTCAACTTAAATATTTATTAACCAATAGTATTTTTATAAATTTAATTAATTTCAATCAATGCTTCTTGAAATGTACAATTATCAACAAAATGTAAAAATCTAAAAAGTCAAAATTTTGTGAAACAAAAAGAAAAGTAGAAAATCATTTTTTCTAAACGGATTACCAAAATGCGTTAGAGAACATATTAGAGATCGCATGCATTACCCATTTTTATGTTTCCCTCCCCCAACTCCTTCCACACGATAACCAATAACCTCGAATCCTGTCCTTTAGTTGCATTTCTAATGCTCCCAACGGTGGCACATTTTCATTTCTGTTCGAAAACATAGTTTTATCCTGATACATTTCCAATTACTATAGGATGGGTTAACCAATTATCATTATGTATTTGCTTATGTGACAATTGATAGAACTCGACTTGGAGAGTGCACAAAAAGTTCAATCCTTCGCAACTTTTGTGTAGCCTGTTGAAGAGAATATCATACTCTGGCATATTTGAGATTACGTTCAATGCTGTACAATGCATTGAGATCATCATGTGGCTCTATATCATTGATTGGGCAAATCTCAACTAGTCTGAGATATTGGTCAATGAGTTTTTTTACTTGAACGTGATCCACATAATATTCCTTCGCCAATGCATGCAGTAACTTGCTCCGATCCTTGAACGAGAGATTCAAGTAACCCTAAATGGATGTAAAACAAAGCCTCATCAAGACCACATATATTTATATATATAACACAATTATACTATTTTGAAAGATTTTAAAGAGGTAATTAATAATGCTATAGTATAACCATGTCATCATTAATTCATCGATGAAACACAAGACATAATGAAATTATAGATAAGAGAAATACATGATTGAAGATCTTCGCTTTTTTAGTTAGCATATAAGAATATATACACAAGATCATGACAAGAATATCATCAAACTCTTATTTGCATTTGAATTATTTTGTAACGCGAAATAATGTTGGAATATTCTGTTTAATAGTTTTTAAAGAAATCTAAATCTTACTTGTATGTATTATGAGTTGACTAATTTATTTATCTATTTATTACAGCCATGATTTTTAATTATTAATTCTTATATATAACCAATAAAATTAATAGAGGAAATGGAAGGGAAAACAAATACATTAATTAAATAAAAGATAAAAAAAATTTGAGAATGAACGTGATGCTGAACATCAGCAAAAACCATTTTTAATACTTTTTTCTCATATATAAAAGATAATAATAGGCAAAAGGCTAATCGATTTTGGTATTTAAATATATATTCCAAAGGAAGTAATAATCTTTCTGAACACAAGATAAAATAAAATAAAATTATTTTCGTAGTTAACACTCTTTTATTAAACACGTTTAAATAAAAATAAGAGTGTGCATCTGGATCCGTTTTCTTAGTGTAAATTAAATCAAGAATTACTTGTGATTCTGAATGTAAGAATTAGCAATATCCCAAAAATGGACAACAAGAATCTTGGCTTCCATAAATAAATTCTTATATGACTTAGTAAAACACGGAAGAGAATTCGTATATTTCTGAGGAGCAGTAAGCAGTAATTCCTATTTTTGGTGTGGATTGATCAGCGAAAAGGTATTGAGTTAATAATTGATCTACTCTTTTATGTTTTACGTGACTATTTATTTCTATATTTTAAATTTAGTTAATAATTAGTAGTTACCGCATTTTTTTGAAACGTATGTGTTGTTCTTAAATTTGTATAGTATGAACTCGAATTTTCAGCCACCGCAAGCCCTTCTGTTTCCTTTTGATATTGACTTCAAAAGGTATAGCGTTTTTATTTTCCATCTCAAGAAAGAGGGTTATCGAACAGTTGGGACTTTGATGGAGTGCGTGAAAAAATGCACTTGGCTATCTCAATGATGAGTAGAACCAAGATGTTAGACTCCATTCAGAACGGTATAATGATAAGAGTTTATACAATTGCGCATGTTATATAGATATTAATTATACGTGTTTTGATGAGTTTTCTTCCAAGTTGTAGGCCTACTTAAGTCTCTCATGTCCGATAACTCATTGATCATTACGTCAAACTCAATATTTGTGCAAGCAGCCAGACAGAATTGCCTACGGCGGATCTCGATGGCCCTTTGAATCGCATTCGCTGGAGTCTTGGACACGCCCTCAGGCCAACATATGTGGTTCTTTACGAGAGACGCAATGAAGGGCCGAAATTTTTATCTAGCTACTCTCCAGTGCGACATTCTTTTAATTCTGAGGTAAGTAGTGATTGGGATGGTTTTGTCCATGCAATTATTGGTTTTTTTCATTTTACGTGAACACCTTACTTTATAACTTTGCAGAAAAGAGAATTTTGTCGTCCTTTCCTTGCGAGCTTTGGAATCACATCTAAAAGATACATTTTAAGTGTTCACTGAGATTGTCCAAAGCCAATGTAACAGTTTTGAGATTCATCATACCTCTCTAGAGAACAAATATTGTTTGCTCTTAATAATTTAGTATTTTTACTTTGTTATTAGTTTTGAATTTGGTATCCACGTTGTTCAAGCATATCATATAATAACTATACAATTACTGTAAAATCCTTAAAAAAAAAAAAATCATGTTCAAAATGGAATGGTCACTAAGGTTGACTAAATGTATGAATGCAAGTAGACGATCATTATTGTATTAAGTGATCTAAAGACGCATAATAGGCCTGGGCACGGGGCGAGTACCCGAATATTTTGGTATATTTGATACTTGATCCGTCCCGTACGAATATTTAAAATTTGGACTTGGATTTGATACTTGCATAAGCGAGTACCCGCTAATTCAAGTACCCGCTCATATTTTCAATACTTGCAAGTACCTTGACCCGTACTTAGATTTGCAAATCCAAGTACCCGCATAGTAAGTAATGATGTTACTTGCCTTGTTTTTTTTAGATTACCTGCTTTGTAATGAAAACAAACCTGAATATTTACATAGTACACACATGCTGAAAGTCTTATACGAATCTGAATAACAATTTCCATACGACTAAGTTCTGAGTAACATCAAATATCAAACACAGAAAGTCAAACATATAACCCAAGTTTTCAAAGTTCAAACGTTGAGAACCTGCAAAGTCGAAACACAACACTGAATGAATAATTCATAAGTTAAATCCAGCAACACTAATCAATGATTAAAACTTAAATTAAACCTTACCAAATTCTTCCAAAGTTAAGAGTTCAAACAAGAACTGTAAACACTAAGCACACATCAAAACCTGCAAAAGTGAAAAGAAAACAAATTGATTATTAGCACAAAATAATTGAAACTACAGCAACAACAATCAATTAATAAAAGTTAAAACCTTACCATTCATTCTTCTTCCTCCAAAGTTAAGCTTACTCCTTTCACCAATTTCTCATATTCATTTGATTTTGCAAACTCTGTAAAAAAAGACAATTAGTAGTCATTAGTCAATAGTGATGGATCAGAGAACAAGTATTAATAATAAAAAATATACCTTCTTCTATAATTTCAAGTTGTTCAAACTGATCTTCCAAAGATGGTGGTTCATAATCACTTCGGATCCAATCTTGAGTACAAATTAAAGCTTCAACTGTTCTTGGAGTGAGAGAACTACGGTGAGGATCAATAACACGGCCACTTGTAGAAAAAGTTGATTCGGAAGCAATAGATGAGACTGGTATAGCCAATAGATCTCTTGCCATTTGTGAAAGAATCCTATACCTTGAACCAAACTTCTTCCACCAAAGCAGAACATTAAACTGTTTATCTGACCTAGGAGCACAGCTTTCACCTAAATAGCTCTCTAACGCTGATTGTAAGCTGAGTTTTCTTCACTTTCTTCATGTTGTTCAATCAATGAATCTAAGTCATAAGTATCAGCTGACTCTCCAATCCCTTGAGAAGAAGTGGCTATTCCTTCAGCATCACTTGGTGTTTGATTTGAAGAACTATCAAACCTGTTCTGATAGTACTTAAATATCTGCTCTATAACCTTTTCAACTTTCTCAATCAAAGCTTCAGCTATGCTATCAGAACTAGAACCATAGCTTTATCGGATCAACTAGCTCAGATACTTCAGTTTATACCGAGGATCAATAACACAAGCAACAAAAATCACCAAGTTCATGCTATTTAAATCTCCCAAATATTTATCAAACTTAGCTTTCATCTTAACAGCCATTGCTTTTTGATTTGGATCAATCTTGTTCAAACTCATCTTCCTAATCATTAAAACTCATCTTCCTAATCATTAAACCAACTCCAAAAACTTCCTTCAAATAAGAATTTCCAGTAACATACCTGGTTGATGAAACTTTCAAGGTAGCATCATAGAAGAACTTCAAAATTAGCATATAAGCCTTTGCATACTCCCAGTCTGATTGAAGAGGTGAACCATCTGATTTACCAAGCTCTACTAAGTACCTATCATCCTCTAATTCAAGCATATCAAAAGCTTTCTTCAGTTTGCAGGCTGATTCTAACATCAGGTATGTAGAATTCCATCTAGTTTCAACATCAAGACATAGACCAACTGTAACACCAAGTTTTAGGTGACTAAGACACTCTTTAAACGTGTTTAACCTAGCCGGAGAAGACCTAACATACCTAACAGCACAGCGGATTCGGCTAATAGAAGCTTTGTTTTCCTCCAATCCGTCTTTCACAACTAAATTGAGGATATGAGCACCACATCTCATGTGAAAGAACTGACCATCAAGTACATTAGTTCCCCAAGACTTAAGTCTTCTTCTTAAGAATCGTATACCAACATCATTTGCACTTGTATTATCCAATATAACTGTAAAAACCTTGCTAATCCCCCAAGCTACCAAACACCTCTCTAACTGTTTCCCAATAACTTCTCCTTTGTGACTTAGAATTTGATAAAAGTTGATTATCTTTTTCTGTAGATTCCAATTCTCATCAATGTAATGTGCAGTTAGGCACATGTAATTGATATTCTGAACAGATGTCCAGGTATCAGTTGTAAGAGAAATACTTCCTTTGTGTTTCTCAAACAACAGTTTCAGTTTCTTTTTTTTTCTTCAAGAAACATACTGATGCAATCTCTAGTGATAGTCCTACGGGAAGGGATAGAGAACCTAGGCTGAAGAGTGTATACAAATTCTCTAAAACCTTCTTTTTCAACAATCTTAAAAGGCAGCTCATCTTTTATAATAAACCTAACTAGAGATTTTCTGCATTCACCATTGTCAAATTCTAAGTAGGATGGAACAACTTCACTATTCTTGTTTTTCTGGTTTTCATGCAATGTAGACTGTTTATATCTTTTACCAATAATAGATGTTTCTGCAAGCTCAGGATGAAGTTTTTTACAGCATTTCATATGCTTAAGCATACTAGTTGTGTTGACACCACTTGCTGATCTAATTTTAATCATTTCACCACAACGATTACACTTTGCGCTTATTTTATCCTCTGTTTTTTTTAAATTCTCCCAGGCTATAGATTTTTTTCTAGTAGGTACCTTAGATTCAACTGATTCCATGGTTGGAGCATCTGTATTTGTTTCATCACCACATGCTGCAGCAGCTGCAGCAGTTGAAGAGCCAGCATTGTCTGCATTTGGTTCTGTGTTCTGTGACTCCATCTACGAAGTAAAACAACTTGTTAATAAGATACAAGGAAAAATGACACCAACCAGATACAAGGAAGAATGACACCAATCAGTCAGAGAATGAGAGAATCATAAGGTATGTGGCGTTGTTATAACTCAGAATGGAGCGATACAGACACGAAGGTCTTTCTCATCAAAAAGTAGTATTCTCAGGTCTCCCCTATCCGTGTGAGTTTCCAGCCTATATACCTTATGATTCTCTCAGGAACAAATGAACAAGGAACAAATGAACCATGAGTAAACAATAGAACATATGAAACATCACTAAACATCAGTACAAGTTCAATATATATCAATTAAAGATCATAACAATTTCTGAATCAAACTAAATCCACATATAGAAACGACCACTACAGCTTCAGCAAAAATAAAAACAAGAACATCTAGTTATACATAAACAAGGAAGAATCATAAGTTACGTGGCGTTGTTATAACTCAGAATGGAGCGATACAGACACGAAGGCCTTTCTCATCAAAGAGTAATATTCTCAGATCTCCCCTATCCGTGTGAGTTTTCAGCCTACATACCTTATGATTCAAAACATACAAGCAGAGAACACACAATACAAAACTAAGCATTTTCACACAATACAAAACTAAGCATAAATGCCTATGTGAATCAGTAAGACTGCTAGGGTTTCAAAATACAGCTTTTATATTTGATATCATTCGAAATTAGTGTTTAAACATCTTCATCTCTGAATTTCCATTTTTCAAAAGTAAGTATGAAGATTTATTTATACTTTTGTTGTCTCGGTTAAAAGAATTAGCTTTAGCTACCTTATGATCGTACTTGATAGTGTTGAAATAGATATATCTAATTAAAGTGTGAGTATGTCTAGAGTTACAATATACATTAAAAAAATAATTCAATTCAATTATCTGATGGTATCAACTTTTGATATATTAGATTGATAAAATTTTCAATTTTGTTTGCTAGTTAATGATTTTGTATATAACTAGGTTCAAAAAGATTAAACTTAATGATTGACCCATTCTCTCTAGATTTTAAAAACGTCAAAAATATCAAAAATAAATTAATATGTAATATTCTAACCCATTAGATGTAGCTTACGAATCACCGATTCTATCAAAATCAGATCGTCTCAGTTATTTATTAAATAAACCTAAAACATATCTTGAACTCAAATCAAATCAAACTGAATTGAGCGAGCTAATGAACTCAAAAATCAAACTGCACAAGTATTGTTCAGATGGAAATTATTATTTTGGTTTATTTGTAGAAATTTCTATTCAAATTTTTACTTATTGTTTTTCAAATATATAATTAGTAATAGTATAAAAGAACAAAAAACATAATTTAGATTTTAATTTAAATATTTTGTTTCATATTTACATAATTTTGAATAGTTTCATATGGTTTCTTATTCTGAAACATAATTTTGTTTTAGAAGAAGAATCCATCTGAAGATGTGAGTGGGGTTTACAAAATGGTCAAGGATTCATTTATCTGTAAAGAAAAGAGTTTTGATCAATTCATTAGCAAAGTTGCGAAGTTAAAAAGCAAGTATTTGGGGAAAAAGAAGAGTGGTGTTAACGGAACTATACAAAAGCTTATGATTTGAAGTGTTTGGACTAATGTGAGAAGATTTGGATAACTGATGCTATTGTGAAATCAGAGAAGAAGAAGGAGGAGGTTGAAGATGTTTCTGGAGATGATTGGTTTGAAAGGTCTTACTACAAATTATAATTGAAAACTATTTTTTTGTTAATTATAAATATTCATTGTAGACCAAAAATCTGTAAACCATTTTTTTTTCTCAAAATCAAATTGTTTTTGTCAATATATAAAAAATCGGAAAATTAAATCACAATCATTCACATTCTCGAAACTACATTGCAATGTCTCTCCTTTTCACCTTGGCAGCATGGAAAAAAACAACAATTAGTTTGGCTTCATTGCATTATTTTGATAAGGCTTCATTGCATTTTACCAACTCTTTCTAATTATGGTTTAATTATAATTTCACATGGTCATGGTTCGATTTAATTCTAGTTTTGCTCATTTCACTTATATTGCAACAAGAATTCTTTTAGAGCTTGTTCAAAAAGACACTTAAGATTGGCCTTGTAATTTTTCTTGGTCTCATGTTTTCAAAATTGGAAAAAAAAATTATAGAGAAATAGGCTCTACTACTACTATATGGAGGCGTGGGTAACTCAAATCACCACAAGTTAAAGTATGTAGAATCTTTAATTCTAAAGATATTAGATCTTGTATTTCTTAAAGTGATCTAATATTCTCTTGCAGCCAAAGACTAGTGGTTAGTTTGAAAAAGAACCAACCGATATCTCGATAAATTTTGTGTCTTCTTCTTATTATTTAATCGCTTTTGCACTTAATTTACAATTATCTAGTCTCTAAAAAAATTAGAGTATTTAAAATTACTTCAGTTATATTAATTCTTATTTAATTTCTTTAACCGATGAGTTACCTAACGAGTTTAGTAAAAAAGTTTGAAGATCATGCAATAATTATTAAAAAAAACAAAAAACTACGATACTACATTTAGAGTCTTGAGATCATTCGAAATAACATGTTAAACATCTTCATATATAAACTTCCATTTTTCAAAGTAGGTGTAAAGATTTATTTATACTTTTGTTGTCTCAACAAAAGAATTAGCTTTATTATAGTTACCTTATGATCGTTCTTTGATAGCATTGAAATCGATATATAGATATCTCTATACTATTAAAAGTGAAATACATTTTAGTTATCTTTGTTTCTGAACACTCTTCACTTATTCATACATTCAAACAATCTTTATATCTAATAAAAAATAAATATTAAAAGATTTAAATAGTATGGCAACTAACACTAATTTTAAATTTTCTAAAATATCTCTACCCTATTTAAATCAATATACTTAAAAAATACACCTTTATTTGATCTTATTTATAAATGATTTTGAATCTTGAGATCATTCGAAATAACATGTTAAACATCTTCATATATAAACTTCCATTTTTCAAAGTAGGTGTAAAGATTTATTTATACTTTTGTTGTCTCAACAAAAGAATTAGCTTTATTATAGTTACCTTATGATCGTTCTTTGATAGCATTGAAATAGATATATAGATATCTCTATACTATTAAAAGTGAAATACATTTTAGTTATCTTTGTTTCTGAACACTCTTCACTTATTCATACATTCAAACAATCTTTATATCTAATAAAAAATAAATATTAAAAGATTTAAATAGTATGGCAACTAACACTAATTTTAAATTTTCTAAAATATCTCTACCCTATTTAAATCAATATACTTAAAAAATACACCTTTATTTGATCTTATTTATAAATGATTTTGAATTATTATATAATACATATAATTAATAAAATTTTAGATTTTTTCTATGTATGTTGTGATTCAAATTTTTTAAAACGGATATAAATTATTCAGTCGATGAAAAAAATAATGTGTTTGTTCAATATTTCACATCGGTTAAAAAAAATTGAATTTCTTAAGATTTATCAAATCTCAGATTTTTTAATGCATAGTTTACGTTTAAAAATCGGTGCTCCTATTATGTTGCTATAGAACTTAATCCTAAAGGTGGGTTATGCAATGAATCTAGATTGCGGGTTACACAAATAGCTGATCATATTTTAGAGACAATAGTTATCACAGGAGATAAAAATTTAGACAAAGTTCTGATTTCTATGATTCTCATATCATTATCTAATGCCAAATTACTATTTAGAATATATTATATAGAGTTTCCGGTATCTCTAGCCTTTGCGATGACCATCAACAAGGGTCAAAGACAATCTCTGACCGAAATAGAACTACATTTGCCACAACATGTGTTTTCTCGTTTACTGCTAAAATCACATTAAATATAATATAAACACTAAATAAATAGTAAAGAAACAAAAAACTATAATATTTATTAAACGAACAAAATAAAAAAATATTTATAAACAATAAAGAAACCAAAAAACTACAAATCTCTATATACTACTATTAAAAGAGAAGTACACATGAGTACTCATTGTATCCAAACATTTTTTTTTACTTATCCCTATATCCAAACAATCTCTATACTATTAAGAAAAATTATAATTATCTAATATTAGAATTTTAATAGTATGAATACTAACACTAATTTCAAATATTCTAAAATCTCTCTACCTAATTTAAACCGTTATATTAAAAAACTATTTATGATTCTCCTTTCACCTTTATTTGATATTGTGATTCAAATTTTTAAAAAGAACAGATATTAGTCTATCAATGAAAAACAAATTTTGTTAGTATAATGTCCCACATCGGCTAAAAAATTTCTGCAATAGTTTTGTGTCATATTTTTAAAATGATCAAAATAATTCCAAATACGATTGAGATGGAAGTTTGACTTACTAAGCACCCAAACTTAAAAGTTTTATTCGGTTCTTTAGTTGATTAATTTAAAAATAATTATTTTCAAAATACTATAAATATTTAAACTCTATAAATGTTTTAAATATTATAATATTTACACTTTATAAAAAGTATAAACCCAATAAAATTTTTAAACTTTATAAAAAGTTTAAACTATAAAATATGATAGTTTAAACTTAATTTTTTAGTATTTTCAGATATTTTGGATAAATTTTTTGGTATTTTGGATTAAAAAATTGGTATTTTCAGATATTTTGAATAAAATTTACCGAATTCAGTTATAATATACCTAAAATATCTGAACCAATTTGTACCCAATTTTTTTTTTTTTTGGTTTTTACTGGTAAAAACATTTTGGACACGAACCAATCTGAACCCGAATAGAACCGATCCTAACCCTATCTGAATTTTTGTGGGTATCAATATGGTTCTAAAACTTCTATACCCGAAAGATCCGAATCCTATCCGAATGCCCGATTACCCGAGATATCATAAACAATAAACAGGATTAAAATCACATTCTCTTCAAATTTATATTTATTGTTTTGGTATTACTAAATGATGTCAACATATTTTTTTCATTTAATTTAGTTTGAAATAAACCATGTGTTCAAATCTAGTATCTAATTAAAGTAGGAGTATATCTAGAGTTACAATATAAAATAAAAAATAATTCCAGCTTTATTATCTAATTAAAGTAGATTATCTGATGGTATCAAGTTTTGATATATTAGACTGACAAAATTTTCAATCCTCTCAAAATAGTTTCATTATCCACGTTGTTCAAGCATATCATAGAATAACTATACAATTACTGTAAAATCCTTAAAAGTTAAAAAAAAAATCATGTTCAAGATGGAATGGTCACTAAGGTTGACTAAATATATGAATGCGAGTAGACGATCATTATTGTATCAAGTGATCTAAAGACGCATACACGTATACAAGTAATTCGGTTTTGGCATTAGAATTCGAGACATAGGATCCAAACATAATATGACAGATTATGTCTTACAAAATATTTAGGATTTTTCATGGTTTGTGAGTATTTAAAGCATCTTCAACTCATTTCTTCATTTAAAAAAAAAAATCAAACTAGAATAACTCCATTTTAAAGTTGAGTTCTTTCTTCAAATTGTACTCCATTTCAATTACCCTTCTATAGATCCTACAGCACCTTCCAATCAACCCCATAATAACGAAAATGATATATTTACTTTCTTTTCACAATTAAGAGATCCAGAAAGAATTTTATAAATAAAATTCCAAGAAAAAACTGACTAAAAAATCAACTAAAAATATATATTTTAAATAATAATCTTGGGGAGTTTTTTTAATTTACTTAAGGAAAAGCGCAGATATTCCATATTTATTATTTACTAACTCATTATTAAATGCAAAATAAAAAACTATTATTACATTTGTAATAGAATGACTTAAAATAAGATCAGTTTTCTGTTTACAAATAAGGAAAAACAAAATTAAAATTAGATTAAATCATACTTACAAAGATGTAACAAATAATACTAGTTGACAAAGAAAAAACAAATATTAATGTGGTAAAGAAAGAGTATACTGTATAAATAAAAAACCGACGCCTACAGTTATAAATTATGTCGCCGTTACTAATTTTATTATAGTATTTTCCAATCTGGGATAAATATAAATCCTGGCTGAGGTTTAGGGGCCTACAAAATATTTTTCCTTTTTTTTGACTAAAAATGAGTTATTAATGATTGAGGCCCTTTTTGAGATTTGACATTGTTAATTAGGAGAGAGTATTTGTTTCACTGGAATGCATAAACCAACCACATACATTTTAAATTGTCTCTGATCGATATAGCTTATGGTCCATTTTAACCTGTGAACCTCTAAGATTCATTTGAACATGTTCTTCTTAATTTATCACACAGATTGATTCAATCTCAGTGACAAATTAAGAAGAAAAGGTTTTCTCAAATAAGAAGAACAGACAGGTTCCAAGCTGATTTGATATGTACTGTTGAATTGGTCGTTTTCTGAATGTCAAACTCTTAACCAATTCAACACATATCCAATCAGCTTATTCTAAGGTGTCCTTTGATTTTTATGAGTTACCGTTGGTAATGAATGATAACAACTAGACTTAAACACCTAATGCTTTTTCAATTGTGTAATGTAATTTCATTTTGCTTGTTTTTTGACAGAGTTTTTCCTGGAGCTGCAATGAAAGGGGATTGGAAAGCTGCTAGCACAATAATTGATGGTTGCAATGCAATTGTTCGCTCAGCCATTACAATTCATGCTGACACACCTTTGCATGTAGCATCATCAACGAATCGTTTAGCGTTCGTCAGAGAACTCTTGAAGAAGTTGCAGAGGCATGACTTAGCCCTTGGGAACAGTAGCGACCTTACAGCTCTTTGTTTGGCTGCACAGTCAGGAGCTACAGAGATTGCTAGCATGATGACTGACATGAACCCTGACCTTGTTCACATACCTGGAAATCAAGGACAATTTCCACTTGTTTCTGGGCATAAGAAGACAGTTGGAAAAGCTCTTCCACAATCTCATAGCTTCCAATTTATTTAGTACGTATATCCTTCTGCTCTTGTTCTATTTATTATCAGTTCTTGACTTAACACTTATATTAATTGCTTTTAATTACTATTCATGTATAATGATCTTCATGTTTTGCTGTGAAAATGTTGGAGATAAAAGACACACTAGCTATCTCTCGAGATTCCAACATGTATACAGCTTTGCACTCGATGGCTATAAAGCCTTATGCTATCATCTATCCTAACCGCAGTAAGTTGATCCATACATATTTCGAATCTATCAGTTTTTGTTTACTTATGTGTTTTACTAATTCAAACTCCCTTTTCAGTGTTTTTGGAAGAAGAATGTCATCCTCACCTTGTGATCTGATAGAAAGGCTATGGAACCAGATTTTCATTTCCAAGTACCCGGATCTCATTTGGATACTTAATGAAAATAATCAGACAATATTCCATATTGCTGCGGTATTTGGTCTCATCTTTGAGATAGGATCAGCAAAGAGTAGAATTGTGGAGTTTGTGGACAGCACAGGTTGCAACATCTTGCATCTTACGGCTTCGTCTATGCACAGACACAGGCTCTTTATCTAAAGGTAATTATCAAATCAACAATGTCTTATTATATCATTTTATGGTGATTAGTTTAAAGATAGCTTGACAGTTTTATTAGTATTATACTATTGCAGGAATTTTTGGTGAATGGTGGTGATTAGTCGCTTATGAAGATTTGGTAGAATTTCATATTGGCAGGTATTTATGCTATTCTATCATTTGAAATTGATAGGATTGGTACCAACATGAAACCAAATTGATTGTCTTCTGGTTAACTAAATTGATTGTCTTCTGGTTAACTTTTGCAGGAGACTGTGATCAATCTCTTCTAGTGAGAACTGGCTATATCAAAATTAAACTTCTACTCTGTTTGACTTTCTAGTTTATTTTGTCTTATAGACTCTGTTTATTTGGTGTTGTCTTCATGCACTTAGTATGAACTTTATACATCATATCTCACAACGGGATATGTAGAATTTATCTAATGTTTGAAATAAGATAAAAGTATTGTTTTGAAGAAAGGTATCAGATCAACATAAAGAGACTGTCCAGGGAGACTTAAGAAAGACGCTACTTAATCTTCCCCCTTTCCTAAAAATCCATAAAACCAAAAACATACAAAAAAAGAAGTCTTATCTTCTTCTTTCATCCTCAAAACTTGTCTCTAATGGTTTAACAAATCAACAATAAAAACAAGATTAGACATCTAGAGCTCGTCGTGAGACTCATCTTCCTCCTCAGTCGCTGATTCTCCTCCTGCACCACCCGGTGCTCCACCAGATCTCTGGTACACGGCCGTGATGATTGGGTTACACACTGCCTCTACCTCCTTGAGCTTCTCCTCGTAATCTTCTTTCTCTGAGTTCTGGTTCTCATCAAGCCATTCCAAAGCCTCTTTGGTTGCTGCTTCGATCTTCTCCTTCTCATCCGCCTCCAATTTGTCTGCAAGCTTGTCCTTGTCGCTCACTTGGTTCTTCATGTTGTAAACGTATGTCTCCAGACTATTTCTGGCATCGATTCTCTCCTTCACCTTCTTGTCTTCCTCTGCAAACTCCTCTGCCTCCTTTACCATCCGGTCAATCTCTTCTTGGCTCAGACGACCCTTCTCATTTGTGATTGTAATCTTCTCTGATTTACCACTTGCCTTGTCCTCTGCTTTCACGTTAAGAATACCATTGGCATCTACTTCGAATGTAACCTCGATTTGAGGGGTTCCTCTGCAAAACAAGATCATGATGATTAGCTTGATGTTCAAGATGAGACAGATTTTACCAAGGGGTAAAAGAAGAGAAAGCAAACCTTGGGGCCGGTGGGATTCCTGTAAGGTCAAATTTCCCGAGCAATCTGCAGTCCTTGGTGAGACTTCGTTCACCTTCAAAGACCTGAATGGAGACGGTGGTCTGCTGGTCTTGGTATGTAGTGAAAACCTGAGATTTCTTGGTTGGAATAACCGTGTTTCTCGGGATCAGCTTTGTCATCACTCCTCCTACAGTCTCAATACCCAAAGTGAGTGGTGCAACATCAAGAAGAAGGATATCTTTGGTCTCATCACCACCTTCTCCGCTCAAAATACCACCCTGAACAGCAGCACCATAAGCAACAGCCTCGTCAGGGTTCACACCCTTGTTTGGCTCTTTACCTTCAAAGAAGTCCTTCAACAATTGCTGAACCTTTGGGATTCTAGTACTTCCACCAACTAGGACAATCTCATCGATCTGGCTCTTTTGTAGACCAGCATCATCCATGGCCTTCTTCACAGGTCCCATGGTCTTCCTGAACAAGTCATTGTTCAACTCCTCAAAACGAGCTCTGGTGAGTGGCTCAGAGAAATCAACACCATCAAAGAGGGACTCAATCTCAACACGGACTTGGTGCTGGCTACTAAGAGCTCTCTTTGCCCTCTCACATTCCCTTCTGAGCTTTCCAAGAGCCTTGTTGTCCTTGCTGATGTCCTTCTGGTGCTTCTTCTTAATCAACTTGATGAAGTACTCCATGATCCTGTGGTCAAAGTCCTCACCTAAGCAGATCACAACAACAAAACAACAAGTTTAGCACCAACATCACATTAAAGCAACAATCCCTCAATGTTTAGAATAACTGATCTGTTATTAAACAATGTAATTCAAAGTATTCATTCGTGGTCAGAGTTATATTACCTCCCAAGTGAGTGTCACCATTTGTGGAGAGAACCTCGAACACTCCGTTATCAATGGTCAAGACACTGACATCAAATGTACCACCACCAAGGTCAAAGACAAGGATGTTCTTCTCACCACCCTTCTTATCAAGACCATAGGCAATAGCAGCAGCAGTAGGTTCGTTGATGATTCTGGCAACATTGAGCCCAGCAATCACACCAGCATCCTTAGTAGCCTGTCTCTGGGCATCGTTGAAGTAAGCTGCGCAGTCAAAAGCAAATTAAAGAATCAATCAAACTACACCAATAAATATATCATCACTCCACAACATAAAACAAATCAAAATTAACAAAAAAGCTAACCTGGAACAGTGACAACAGCATCCTTAATTTTCTTTCCAAGGTAAGCTTCGGCTGTCTCCTTCATCTTAGTAAGAATCATAGCACTGACCTCCTCAGGACTGAAAACCTTAGTCTCACCATCCTTGATCTTGACTTGAATGTATGGCTTACCATCTTTGTTAACAATCTGGTAAGGTACAAGCTTTCTATCCTTTTGGACCTCTTTGTCCTCGAATCTGCCAACACACATAAAGAATTAAAATCAACATTCCATGCAAGGTGAAACAAACAGAAACTACTCAAGAATTTTAAGTATTTACTTTCGTCCAATCAATCTCTTGACGTCAAAGACAGTCCTCTCTGGATTAACAGCTGCCTGATTCTTAGCAGCTTCACCAATAAGCCTCTCAGAGTCGGTGAAACCAACCCATGAAGGTGTAATACGGTTTCCTTGGTCATTAGCTATGATTTCTACATGACCATTCTTATAAACGCCAACACATGAGTAAGTTGTTCCAAGATCTATTCCTATAACAGTTCCCAACTTCGTAGCTTCTTCTTTTGCAGTTGAAAACGCAAATAAACACCCTGAATCACAAAAATTCAGAATCGTCATTAAATCTACCAAAATGAATCTCTAAAGATCGTGTTTGATTAATCACTAAACTAGATCTAATCTTAAGATCGTAAAATTGCAATCCAACATTGTAAACAAACAGAATCAAATCCCAGGAACTACGAAATGGTACATAGTATCTAAAGCTATACTGATCAAGCAACAATGCACAGGAGATTGTTCCGGTTTACACAGACTAAAGAGATCTAAATCGAGGAAGAAGACAACACTACTCACCGAAGAAGATGATCGACAACACAACAGTGCCGTGTGCTCCGAACGAGCGAGCCATTATCGAATAATTTGCGTTCGATCTCTCTTTGTTTCTCTATAGATCGAATAAGCTTAGTTTGAACAGAGTACTTTTTTTGTTCTGGGTTTGTCGAAGTTGGGATGCTTAAATAGGTCCAGTGACCGAAGGTGATGGTGAAGTAGTCGCTTTTTATGGGAAAGACGAAGAAATAAAACTATGTCATCGAGGATGACGTGGACCAATTATCTTACGAAGATCTATAACGCTAGCCAATCAGATTTGGTCTTGTGTTGGAGTAATCGTGGCCGTTGGTTTTCTTCGTTTCTTCTTCTTCATTCTACACAATGGGCCTTTTCCTTTTATGTTGGGCCTAGTCTTTATTAGCAAATTTCATCAATTAACTTTGGAATTTAGAGAGTAATTAATTGCATTATTGGAAAAGAATTTCACTCATAAATTTATTTATTGCTCGTAGTACTATCTATTTGTGGATGTTGGTTGCCATAAAAAATTAAGACAATACCAAAATGAGAAAAGAAAAAACATGATACCTACAAAGAAATTAGGCATTGGTAGGATTTGTTTTTTAATGGGTTTTGGTAGAATTAGTGGATAAAAGAAATTGATTTCACTACGAGAGATTGACTAAAAGTCTAAAGTCAATCCTACAGATATTAGAAAGAAGAAAGGGAAGTGAACATAGTTTGGTGTGCTTTCTATGGAAAATTCAGACAACATTTGCAAACAAAACATCTAAGAAAAAAACACCAACTATGATAATTATTGTCATTTTGGTGAATATGATGAACTCAACAAAGATGTTGAAAACCGAAACTATATATCAACCAAGTAAATTTTGTTCTTAAGGAGAGTTTGTTCTTTTACTTGGAAGTGAAGAAACTAACAATGAAGATAGTGCTGTGTTTTTCTATGCAAATTCACACATATATAGTTTTCAACCAAAGCATCTAAGAAAAGATTGGGAATGAACATTACTCTCTTATTTCACATATTAATTTTGTACTATGTAAAATACATCATTGATTTTAGTTTCTTGACTTGCTCATACTCATCAATGCCTTAAACATCAAACTCTTCTTCCCCTTTCTCAAAGAAGATTGCTTTATCTCCACTATATCTGTACTTCTCGACATAGATATCGCTCTTTGCGGTTCCGGTAAGGCCTTTACACATAACAGAACAGATAAATAACTAAATGTTGAAAATTGAAGCTATATATACAATAGATAAATATATAACAATACCAGTATTCTTGGCTGGCTTGGAGAGCTTGAACGTTTCAGTAAAGATCCTGAACGTAAGAGAGGAAATCTCATAGGAGAGTTTGATCTTTTACCTGCAACAAATACATACACACACACGCACTTAATAATCTGACAAAAGCCAAGTAAAGAAGTATCATTGTCTTCGTTAATGTGTACTACTTACTACTTGGTGTTCTGTTTTGTGTGATGGGTGAAAAAGAGAAGCTTCCTGTCTTGTTAGCTTTCCTGTATTCCAAACCAACCAATCACATTACAAACGATAGAACCATAACACATAAGAAGAAGAAGAATATGAGAATCAAGATTATTCTAGCTACCTTGGAGGATTTGGGTGGTTTTCTAGTATTGTTGATCTAACAGCTTTTGAGGCAGATCAGGAGAAAGATTCAGATAACATTATAAACATAAACAAATTTAACAATTCGGATATAAAATTACCACTCTTGAACCGATGTGAGTCATCTCCTGAAGAGAAACTTGTACCTCTTCCTTGTTCTGTGATAAAAGCTAGTCAGAAGATAGGACAAATGATGGGGGAAATTTAGGTTAAAAATGGCGTACGAGGGAAGAAGTAACGCTTATGATGGTGAGGAGATTGAAAGAGAAGCAAATGCTGATGAGTCCCACTCTTCCCCATGTACTCTCTACATAGTCTCATCCTCTACAACAACACACACACACACAATGTGAGATAGTTTCTTGATTCAAGATTCAAGATTCAAGAATTGAGTGTTTACTTGTTCAAGAGAAGATAAACGAAGATGAGTGGTGGAGAAATGGGTTGAGTTATCAGAAAGAAAGGTGTTGAATTTGTCAGAGACAGAACCAAGATGATCAACTGTGTTCACTACTGCCTTTGCTGCATACTCTTTCAATGTCTCTATCACTCTGCCATTAGTCATCATTCATCAGATTCACTCGCTACCACAAAACACATTAACTTGTAAAACATTATCAAGAAAGACAAAATAATTACGTTTCTTTGTGTTCTTCTTTGCCATAAGATGTTTCGAAGTACTCAGCAGCTGAGTATAACTGTTTCCGCAAGTTCTTTAAATCCTTAAAACAAATAAAAGACAACAGAACATAAGATGAATCTTGAATAAATGAAGACAAAAATCACAATCTTATTGATCAATCTATGTGTGAGGAGAGAAAGGAATGATCAAAAACCTTGAGAGTTTCAGAGAATTGAAGAGTTTGTTTCATGAAGAGTTCGTCTTGATTGGAAGATTGATGAAGAACGATTGCTAAAGAAGTAGTAGAGCTCGCCATTAATGAGATGAAAGAGAGAAGGAGGAGAAGATAATGGAGTAAGTAAGAAAGATCCAAATGGAGACACTGCACACTCTTTAATTCATTCCATACGTTCTTTACAAGTTAATTAAATTTATCGAAAGGAACAAAAATAAAATATTAAAATTCATTTGTGACTGTACGAGAACAAAGTTAAATTAAATATTAGTCGACAAATCTAACATAATGACCCGGAGAAATGCATTTAGGCCACACTTTTCAATTATTAAAACGGTACTAATGAAATTATTAAAAACCATTAATGATTTGATCAATTATTAAATAAATATAAAGTCAAAAGAAACGAAGGAAATTGTAGTTGGAAATTAATGGAGCAGAAAGTAATAAAGAATTATTTTAACATTTTGTTAATTAAAGAGAAAACAACTTCTCAACAATTTTTGAATATCTAGTCCCTTTCTTGAAAAATAAAAAAATAAAAGATGAATCTATAGAAAATAGACACATATCTACAAGAAGTGGGACACAGGAATCAAAATTCAATCACGGACTCATTTAATGGAGTTTACCTTTTAAGATCATTCATGTGACATCACATAACATATTAGTTGCATTATAACCAGACGACAAAAAAAACCCTCAATTTTCAGAGCCAACAGAGCCAAAATATCCAATGAATCAAATTTATTACTTGGGAAAAATACAAGTGAGTCGTGTAACTCATACGGCAACAAAGTTTATGGCCCAAATTGAAATGATTCAAAGAAGGACAAAGAATTGGGTTTAGACGATACACTCCAGCTCACTAGTCACTTGCATAGCTAAGAGTCTGGTTGATGAGTTGTAGAGAAAGTATCTCTTTGCACGGTGTGGTTTCTTTGGCTTTCTCGAACACAACTATGAACTAACTCATCTTTCACTTCCCACTTAGTGTGCTCCTCATTGACATATGTTGACAGTTCTTGATTTCAGAAAAAAAAAAAAAAAAGCAACATCTTTATGAGCTTCGCTTATGAGCTAACGAGAGAAAGAGGCTCAATGCATCTTGTATTTATTTACCTTATATATATCGGGTGCGGTCATTAGGAAAAGCATTGCATCCAATCAAGTGAAATATGAATAAGATAAATGATCCTTAAATGTCACCTATCATCCACATTATAAGGTTTCAATTGAAAAAAATCTCTCTCTTGATCCTCAGTTTTCACATTTAGAACAAACAACATACCCATAAATTTCCCCTAAAAGTTTCAGTCTCCAAAATCTTACATTATTAGAAAAATGCTCCACAACTTCAACATTCATAAAGAAAGTAAAATTTCATCAGCTTTCTAACAAAATCACCTAGTTGACTCATCTATAAAATTTGAAAACCAGGGTTAAGCTTACTGGCAAGTGTCAACTCTCGAGCTGCATTGGGAGTATTCTCAAACAAATGTGGTAGACTTGTCCCTTGTCACTTGTCAACTTAGTCAGAAGAACCTTTAGAGCAATATATACCAAATAAAAATAATAATTGGTTCAATTTTTTTTTAACGTTTTTTATTAATCTAGAAAATGTTTACATAACCAGATTATCGACAAGAGATCGAATGCTTAGCTGGAACAATACTCCTGTTATGGGTTGTTCTTTGTGCTCGGAGCCACTGAAGACAAAAAATCACATTTGTTTCACATGCCTTTATTTAGAAGCAATCTGGAGTGTGCTTACACATAAACTTCTTCAGTCACATTACACGGCTCAGTGGGATACAATACTTGGTATTCTTGTGGACACAAGTCAAGGAATATCAAGCTGTTCATCTTGAGATATGTTTTTCAACTATCAATTCACTCGATTTGACAGAAGAGGTATGGAAGAAGACACGGGGAACTGGCTACACATCATGCTCAACTCACAAAGTACATAGACAAGCAAGTCCATAATAGATTATCAATGATTCGTATCATGGGAAATACTCGGTTAGACAAAGGAATGGAACTGTGGTTTGTAACTAAATAAAACTTGTTTATATTATTATTTTTATTTTTTTAAAAAAACTTGTTATAGTAATTCTATAAATTTGCTGCACTTGATGTAAAAAAGATTTTTTGAATAAATTTTTCATTTTATTCAAAAAAAGAAAAAGAAAATTGATAACTCCTTAAACAGAGAGGAGGATACAATTTTAGTAATTTGGCAATGAGCCAATTTTGATGACTTGTCTGCAACGTTGTTGCAATTCCGTATCACCACTGCATACAAGATGTTAGTGACGCGAACCGCCCAACTGCGGAAGATTCTTCCAATTGGTTCAAGTTAAGCTTGAAGAAGAAGTTGAACATTGCCATTTGTATAATCTGGGCCCGTAAATGGGCCTGTTTAATTTCAAATTTAATCGGAATATAGCCCAATAGAAGCTTCCGGTTTTTTTATTACGTGTTAAGTAGAGTCGTAAACTTGATGCTGACACACTCACTCTCTTCTCGTCAACGCGTTTTTGGTGTTTGGTCCACAAACCTTAGCCTCGAAGACAAATCAACTCAATTTTTTTTTCAATTTTAAATAAAAAATATTTAATTAATATTGAGGAGAATATCTAAAACTAGTAGTCACTATTGACAAAAACCTTTTTTCTCTCTTCTCCATAAGTTGCCACGTCAATTCCATTTTTCTAGTCGACCGGGTCTCCGCTACTTGCCGCCGTTACTCACTCTTTCAAAATTTCGTAAACTAAACAAATAAGAAAAATTATCAGACATAAATACAAATAAATCGAAATTTTGAAAACAATACACATTTTTCGGTGTGTAATTATCCCCTTGTATTTATTAATTTTCCTTTTTAACAGTTTTAATAATATACTTTTTCACTAATCCACTTTGTCAGATTCACACGCAACCTAAAAAAAATTAACTTAAAAATTAGCTTGTGACTTTCCTGGAAATTTCTATTCGATGACACAGTTGCTCCAATTAAAAGCTTACAAGTTTTCTTCTTCTCTACATCAATTTTTATTTATTTCTCACCCATCTTTTCACCAATTTCTCTACTTAAAAACCAACCCCCAAATCTCACTAAAATTCATCAAAATCTTCACAACTCACCTCCTAAAAACTCGTTAATTAAGAATAAAACCCAGATCGCTAAATCAGATTTTTTTCATATCAATCAGAGAAGAAGATGGAGAATAATCAGCAATCGTTTTGGCAATTCAGCGACCAGTTAAGAGTTCAGACACCAAACCTAGCGAATCTATCACTCAACGACTCAATCTGGAGCACAAACTCCGTCTTCAAAGAGCGTCGGAACTTAGACATCGCCGCCGCCACCACCACCACCGACAAAAACAACCAGATCGATTATTATTTTAATCAAAATCAGAAAAAGACTTCCGACAACATCAATTCAAACTGGAACTGGAAATCTTCTTCTGGTTCCAATTCCAATCCCGACATGGGTTTTGGTTTAGGTTTCGGACCAGTGGGATCAAAATCCACCGTTGATCTTAACCCAATCGACAAATTCAACACTCCGTTCAACGACACGTGGAAATTCAACTCAGTCAACGTTAACAACGTTAACGGTTACTCACCGTCAAACGCCGTTAACGGAGATTTCAACAAAGGAGTATACTCATCGATGAAGAAGTATGGATATAACGTGAATCTCAAGCAAGGGAACAACAACAACAAGAACAAAGGAATCAATGAAGATCATCAGATTCAGAAAAACGGAAAGAAGAATAGGAAGAACAATAACCAGAGAAACGAAGACGACAAGAATGGTTTGGACAAAAGGTTTAAAACTCTTCCTCCTGCAGAGGCTTTGCCAAGAAATGAAACCATTGGTGGTTACATCTTTGTTTGCAACAATGATACAATGGAAGAGAATCTCAAACGTCAGCTCTTCGGTATTCAATCTAGTACTCTGTTTCTCTCTTTCTCTGTTTCGATAGATTGATTTTGATTTTGATTTTGATTTTGATTTTTGGGATGAACTTGTGTAGGATTGCCGCCTAGATACAGGGACTCAGTGAGAGCGATAACTCCAGGACTTCCTCTGTTTCTGTACAACTACTCCACTCACCAACTTCATGGAATTTACGAGGCGGCTAGCTTTGGAGGAACTAACATTGAGCTTAATGCTTTTGAAGACAAGAAATGTCCTGGCGAATCTCGTTTCCCTGCTCAGGTACTTTTAAATTTCTTTAAGATTTCGTCTTTTGTCTAATTTTAGGGGGTTTTTTAAACGTTTTGGGGTTGTTTTGTAATAAAAATAAAGGTGAGGGCTATAACGAGGAAAGTGTGTTTGCCACTGGAAGAAGATTCTTTCCGACCTATTTTGCACCACTACGACGGTCCTAAGTTCCGTCTCGAACTCAGTGTCCCTGAGGTACTTTTTTCTTAAACTTAATTTATCACTTTTATCACTTTTATTTCCATTCAAAGTCTAATTTTTGGTTGTGTTTTTGGCAGGTGCTTTCTCTATTGGACATTTTTGATGTCCAGAACCCTTGAATTGGGATAACAATGAAGAACACAAAATAGTGGTTGGTTACTTTAAATCCAAGGGAAAAAGAGAGAGAGCGATATATACCCGATTATATATATATAAATTATATAAGGAGGAGTATTAATAATTTGTCTGAAGAAATGGTGTACTAGTTTTATACAGTTTTTTCGTTTCTTTATAAAGTATTTTTCCTAGAATATATGGGAAATTAAAAGATGCGTTATTTTTGTGTGGGTGGATGAAGAATAGATCTCCACTTACTTTGTGTAAATTAAATAAAAAATAACATGCGTACTACTACTACTACTACCCAAAATAAGGAGAAATGATATGAACTCTATCCATTTGTGTTTGATATTTTTATTATTTCTCATATTCTTATCTTCTTTTTTTCATATTCTTATCTTGAGTTTCATTTACACTCCTCATAATTACTTACATTCGTTTGCATAATAAATCGAATTGCCTTTTATTTACGACATTGTTCTGCTTTTTTTTATTCAATATATGAATCCCGCTTAGTGAACAAAATTTTAAGAACAAATAATGCAAAAACGACCGGTTGTTTCAAAGTTCAAACCGTAATTTTAAAAGAACAAAAAAAATGTGGAAAAGATTAGTTGAAAGTTGAAACAGCAAATTGACTAAAATAAGACACGTTAAGAAAATGTATAAACAATAGTGTGACATCAAAATATTACTAGTTTTGTTTTCTAACTTTGTTTTAAATTGGTCTTTTCTTGGTCGGCATTAAATTTTGTTCTTATGCGGATTCTAAGCTTCTAAACCATAAAACCACATACGGAGAAAATGTCAGAAATAGATCTCCAACTTTAAAGAAAAGGTGACGTGGCGTAGAAAAAATGGAAAGATTAGATAATGACATGAAGTTATTGTCGGAGATGAAGACTTTGAACAAAATGTGAATTGGTCTTTCTTTTGAAATATGCGTTCATACTCAAATGGAACACATGGAGACATGGAGTCATGGACTCGTCTCGCCGTTTATGCGGACCAGTTTGTACCACGCGTTAACGGTGTACGCGGGATTTATATTAGATGGGCTAAACTTTTGGGTTTTCACCATGTATAATGTATAATGTATAATGCGTAATCTAGGCCTGAATATTCGGATATTTGATTCCGTTTTGGATCTGTTGGGTATGTGAATTTAGGATTCAAATAGATACTAAAACAGTTTTGGTTTTAGTCGGCTCAAGGTCGATTTGTTTTGTTTTTAAAGTATGAGAACCGGTAATTACCTAAAACATGTTGGTTATTAACTTATTATTCAGTTCGGTTATACAGTATCCGATGTTTTATCTGAAATTATGACAAATTCTCAAATTTTTTTTATAAAAGTATTCAAACCCGAAACAATTTATATAATTTTTATAGATAAAAGAGTTGATTTAAACCCAAAACCAATTAGGTTAACTGGAACCAAAATATAAAAATCCAAAACGGAACCAAAACATGAAAATCCGAAACAGAACCAAACTGAAAATATCCACATGTTTAGGTCTAGTAGAAACGACAGCTCTTAAATATATAAGGTCTCATGTTTTCTGGTTAATCAGGTACTCAATCGGTTTTTGGATAATATCCAAAACCAAATTGATACTCATAGAAATTTTTATGCAGGAACCATAAAGTATATTAGGCCTATCCGAAACTGAAACGAATGGGTTATTTTGGATCGGTTCCGGTCTGGTTTTTATGCTCAGCTCTAGTGCAATCCATGTCAATTTTTGCGTACCCGATCTTGCAACTTGACAAGTTCCAAAACTTAATAACACAGTTTTCTTTAGCAAATACTTTTTTCTTTGTTTGGTTTTGATGAATTTCAATTATTTATGGAAACATATCAATTGGTAGAACCTCTGATATTTATAGTGGAGACTCTAACTCGTACAACGTGGGAAACACAAACGTATTGGACAATGTCAAAAACAAAAGGATCACGTCTTAGTTAAATGTGCTTTGGTTTATTCACAAACTTCTTGCCACTTTTCAAACCCATCACAATCTTCAACGAAAAATATTTTTTCTAAAATAGCTTTAAATTAAATATCTTGCCATTTATCAATTACCCATATGCAAAATAGCTTTAAACCCTAAAACAAAAACAAAAAACAAAAAAACACAGAGAATCGTTGAAGTCACATGAGTTCACCAGAAGACAAAATAACCCCAATGAGATAATTATCATTTTTCTTCTTCTTCTTCTTCTTCTTCTTCTTTATCTTCGGCACCGTCGTTTACTCATCAACTGTATTATAAGTCTGAAGCTTCACAATCTTATTGCCAACCACCTTTAATGCTTCTTCGACGTAACTACCAACAGCTTCTTTTACGATGAGCTTGTACGGATCTTGAGAAAGATCGAGATCCAATTCAGATGAAGCTTGTTCTCGCGCCTTGTTCTCTGTCATCTTGTAAAAGCTTGATCCTTGCAAGATCTTCTTCACCGTTTTCTTTATCTTCCTATCCACATTCTTATCGATCTCTACTCCTCCCGCTATTCCTCCATTGATGGCTCGCGGCCGACAAAGAAACGAAAGAGAGAGGCAAAAAACCTTGTTTTAACATTTAAAAGGGTTTCTTATCTATTGGGCCGTGAGATTATACACGGGCCAATAATATGTTAAGGCCCAATGAATGCAGTACCAATACAAATACCAAAAAAAAAAAAATGTTCTTCTTGGACTTGAGAGTACTTGACTATATCACTTGCTAGAACTTGGCTTTTTATTGCTGCAAAACCAACAAAGAGATAAGAAAAAAAGATCATTATTACTCTGCAGTATTTTGACAATCTTGTAAACTTTGTTATGTTAAATTAGGACTTAACGAACATATTTGAATGCACATAAAGTCTAAAACATACCTTAGTTGTGAATCGGTTATGTCCATGGAAGTGGATGATTTAGAGTCACCACGACCAAATGCAACCTCGTCCATGCTCTGGCCTATGCGGCGGTATCTACCTCCAGCCTCGACAAACGCGGGACAAGGCCGATAAGCCTTAATGGGCCACCAACCGAAACCAGGGACAGTTGCAATGCCACCTTGAATCCTTCCGTCACCGTTACAACCACTCTCTTTCTCCTCTTTCCCACACCCTCTGCAACCACTGTTTCATTCCTCAGATTAGTCTAAACTCTACATGAAGATTTCATCTTTTAACTAAACAAAAGCAATTGTAATACCCTTTATGCACCAACTGGCTTGAAAGATTCATCATTATTTCTCGAACAAAATTGAAGATTCATCTTTTCAGTAAACAAGAGAAGAAAATTCTAAAAGGATTTATTGTGGTTGAAAAGAAGTTGTATCGCCAGAAGTCAAGGGTCCAATAAGCCGGTTTACTGAAGGATCTAAACAAAACAATTATAGCTCTTGTGCCAAAGACGCTGGAAGCATCCGACCAATATGCTGTTGTATAAGGTAATTTGGAAGATCCTAGCAAACAGATTAAACCCTCTCCTTGAGCTGGAGTTAAGTGACCAAATTGGGATAAGAATTTGAAAGGAATGGATTTTATCTAAAACTAATTCAACGAAATTGGATTCTATCATTTGAAAGATTTATGATTTCTTACGGAATCGGTGAAGAGAAGCAAAAGGTTACCTGAAAGTGAGGTCGTCGTCGTCGTCTTTATCAGTTTCTACGACGGAAGCCGGCGAAGAAGATAGAGAGAGTAGTGAATGATGATGGTGCTTTGATGAGTTGTTGAGGATGAGATTGATCGAGCTCGGCCATGGCTTTGATTTGTGACTACCATTGTTGAAGACGAAACATCGTGGCAGAGATATTGAAGAAATGGAATTCGCCATCTCTCTTTCTTTCCTCTCTGAGCTATCAGCTGAGAGTTTGAGAAGATAATAATGGCCACAAAAATCAGATACAACTAATTTTATTTTAAAATTTTCTCATCTTATGTTTCTATGCAAAATTCTACTTTTATTTTATTTTAAATTGACAAATAAATTAAAAACCAAAGATTTCTTGAATTTTTTTGAAATTAAGATTTTCAACCCATTTAAATATTTTGCTTTTCTTTAAAATTTCAAGAGAGTGATTGGCTCGAGTTGAAGGTATTGTTGTTAACAAGAAATATTTTAGACAATAAGGAAAAAACTAGAATAGGACCCTCGCAAGAAAAATAATTCTAAATTTGAAATTTAATAAACTTAAATATGTTTGTGTTTTTGAGAATTTGATTATACAATTTGATTTGTATTGAGATGTGTATAATTTTAAGTCTAGCTGTCAAGATCAGTGTATTACAGATATGGAACCATAAGTCCCTAATTCTTTTTGTATCCAATCCAAATTTTCCAAACCCGTTGGATAAGGATGATATAACTTATTTGTTTAAATCAGTCATACAATATCTCATAATACAATATGATTTATATATTGATGCAAATATATATATATATATATATATATTAATTTTATTTATCTACAAAAATTATAAAAATGAAGGTTTTATTTTGAGCTTAATATATGTACAACAATGACAAAGTTATCAGAAAAAAATAATTACACATATAATGTAGAAATACAAAATATAAAAGATTTAATTAAGATTATGATCTAAATATATTGTGATATTTAATATTGATAGATTAGTAACAAAAATTATGCTCAATTCAAATTAATTAAATATTTCGCTTTTGATTCAAAATTTAAAATCAAAATATATTTAGGTCTAATCATAAATAAATCTTTTACATTTTAGAAATCTACATCAAATGCATGATTAAATTTCTGAAAATTTTTCTATATTATTTCTAGTTGAGATTTCAAAACAGATGAATTAAATGTGAAAATATTTTAAAAGGATAACAAATTTCAAACTAAAAGATTTAGCAGAGTAAATTGGGATGATTCATAATCCAGGTTTTTTCTTATTTCAAAGTTTTTTTTAATTTGGATTTTGATTTCAGAAAGATATTCATGTGTACAAAAGTTAAATTTAAAATTAAGTAAATTAAATCATTTATATTAATAGTTTAAGTAAACATACTAATAATGAATTCTAAATCTACAATTTAATAAAGTATAGCTTAACAATGTAAAAAAAAATATAAGCTAGATCACTACACACAACAGCCGAAATGGCTTTTTACACACCAAGTTAGCTTGAAACCAAAAGCAAAAGGTTTGCGACCCAAGTCGTGGCTAGATGCTTTTGTTTTGTTAAACTCCACACTGGAACCAAAAAGTACAGAGTCATCATGAAGAAACTTCTTGGAAAGTTAAGTTGAGTTCATGCAGAGTCTTTGCCACCAGTCTTCCTCTTCTAGATAGAGATAAAGAGACATATATAAGATGATGATAAACTTAAATAGAGAAGAGAACCGTTGCATTTTTAATTATCTAGTAGATGAAGAGAAACTCACCTATAGAGGGAAGGCAAGCCTTGATTTTCTCGACTTCAAAAAAGGAACAACTGTACCACTCCATCCTGTTAGCAATCAACAAATTGCAATAAAAATGACAATACAAATAAGAAAGATGCCCAGAGCAACCTTTGCTCAGCCTCTATATGTGACGATATTCTAGATTCTCGCTGCCATTTAACAAAAAAAAAAAGGTGATGACTGATTCTGATTGTAATTTAAAACCCTGCCTCTATGGTAAATGTTATAGTTTCTTCCTCCATAATCAATCAACTCAAAAATTGGAATTCACCAAAAAAAAAAAGCAACTCAAATATTGGAATTGATGAGAAAAAATGCTCAGCCCAACAAAAAATATCAATTATAAAACATATGTAGATTAGTAAATATCTATAAGATAATATAATATAATATTTTTTATAAACGAATATCTATTTGTAGTATATGAACAAAGCCTCACCTTGATAATATTTGTTGAGTTTGGCTGGGAGAGTTACTCTAACTAAAGCAGTTTTATCCTCGATACAGGTATACTCAATGAGTTCTATTATGCTCCCTGCATCGATTATAGAGAGTTTAGATAAGTTGTCAAGATCGTTTTTGTGGGGAAGTACGCCAGACAAGAGGAAACAACATCTACTGTCCTGGAAGAAGATCTGTAAACCAAAGAAAGAAGGAGGACTAGGGTTACGACATGCCAAAGAAATGAAGAAAACATTGTTAGGTAAAGTGGGATGGAGACTGTTACATAACATAGAAAGCCTTTGGGCACGTGTTTTAAGGAGAAAAAATAAGGTGGGACAAGTTCATGAATTGTCGTGGCTAAGTCCTGAGAGCAATTGGTCTTCTACTTGGCGGAGCGTAGGGATATGGTTAAGAGAGGTAGTTTTTCAGGGAATTGGATGGGTTCCAGGAGATGGGAGGTCGATATGCTTCTGGTTGGATAAGTGGTTATTGGACAGACCTCTGTTAGATTTTGTGATTGCCCCGATACCGGTAGACGAAGCTATCAAATATGTTGAGGAGTATTGGAATGTGGATTTATGGTGGAATATGGTTCAGATTAGCCAGTTTCTACTTGAAAATATTCAACAACAGTTTTATGCAGTTGTGATTAAAGGGGTACCAAGTGTGCATGACATGTTTTCTGGGAAGAAAAATGCGGATGGGAGTTTTTTCGTGAGTTCTGCTTATTGCACTAATTGTGTAGGATGCTTCTCCTCGACCGTATAGGGAGAAGTTCTTTAAACAAGTGTGGGAGGTGGTTGCGCCAGAAAGGGTCCGAGTTTTTCTATGGCTTGTGTGTCATCTAGTTATTATGACCAATGTGGAGAGGGTAAGAAGACATTTAAGTGATAGTAAAATTTGTCATCAGTGATTTACTAGACGCATTGATTTGTCACATCTTATCATTCCTTCCCACTAAAGAAGCTGCTTCAACTTCTGTTCTTACCAAAAGATGGAAGCATCTGCTTGCTTTTGTACCCAATCTTGACTTTGATGACTCTTCCTATTTCCATCCTCCAATGAAATGGGAAAAGATAAGAAAGAATTCTAGTCGTTTTACTCGTTTCGTGGATAGTGTATTAGCTTTGTAAGCTACAGCAAATGCTCGATTTACAGATTCCATGTAAAGTGTAGAAAAGTTGAGGATGTATATTATGTGTTTGATTGGATATCCAAAGTGTTGAAACGTGGCGTGTTAGATATTGATGTATACATCTCTATGGGTCGCTCATTATATCTTTGTCATCTGCCTTCTAAGATCTTTGTGAGCAAGGTGATTATGTTTAACAAGCTTCTTGCTGGATGTAATGCACTCGAAGAATTAGTGCTCCTTAATTGGAATTGGCATAGTGAAGATGAACCTTGCTATGTTACCGTGTCTACCCCAACCAATGTTCAAAAATTCGCTAGGCCATAGCTAGGCGATCACTAGGGGTTAATAGAGTATTTAGTATTTACATTATTTTTTAATATTTTTATACTTATAGTAAATTAGTATAAGTAAAATTATTTTTTTCCCTCTCAAAATTAACTAATCTTCTTCTACTGCAAGCACTTCCACATCCATCACATGTATTTTTTTTCCTCTCAAAATTAACTAATCTTCTTCTACTGCAAGCACTTCCACATCCATCACATGCTCAATATCAGATTCAAATTCAATATAATTTTTCAAATTCAATAAGTAACTAGACTCTAAATCATGTATACAGAAGCAGAGACGATAAGAAGTTAAGAACTGAAGAAGAAAAAAAAACAACTGATCAAATATATACCCCTGTAACCCCACTAGTCAATTACCCCTAAATCCCTAACAAAAATACATGATTTTCTGAGAAATTAAACCAAAATACTTAAACCTAACGACTAGACCGTTTTCACCGTTGTAACCCGATTTCGCCGATTTGATCCCATTCTAACCCGATTTAAAGCAATTTTGTCCGAGTTCAGGGATTCACCGATTAGCTCCATCGAAATGAGGAGAATCGCGGTAGGTCCGATCCCGATTTTCCAGGCACCTGATCGCCGAGTTGGCCGATTTTTAGAACATTGACCGCAACCCTCAAGAGATTAAAGTTTTGCCATTCAGAAAACTATGATGATTTTGAAGATTATTATGGAGAGAGAGTGTCACTGTCATTTGATCATCCAAATCTGGTCTACCTAGAATATTTTGATAACATTGCGGGCAAATATCAACCAATGAGTTTTGACTCGCTTGTGGAAGCTAGACTCAGACTTGGAAAGACGCGTTATATCGGACTGAAACAGACAAGATTAACGTAATCAATCTTTTAAGGGGAATTCGTAATGTGAAGATCATCTACTTTGACACTCTTAAGGTTAGTCCCATCTTTTTTCTTACCTTTTTATTGCTACTCTTAAAAAAAAAAACTAGAATATACTTTTTTAATAAACTGATTATTGAATACTTTTGTACATGTTAGTACAAGTGCAAAAAAAAAAATAGAGGTTGATTTGTTTTTGTTTCAGGTACTTGCTTGCTGCCCTGAAATAATACCGGTATTCAACAACGTGATTCAGTTAACTATTAAGACTACACCAGATTTAAATTGGGATCCATTGCCAACTCTACTCAAGAATTGTCCAAATCTAGAAACCCTTGTCTTCGAGGTACCCATACACATCCTTTAAATCAATCTTTGACACGCTTTTATACACACACTTAGATTTTGTAACTGTTTCCTTGGTGTTTCAGGGGCTGCACCACAAATATAAAAATAGATGCGAAGACGAAGATGGGTGCTTGTGCAAATATCAGGATGTTCGTACTTGCCTAGCATCAAGTCTGGTGAAGGTTCTAAAGTTCTTGAAGTTTGGTAAAACTTTTAGTGATGATGATGATGATGAAGATACCATTGGAGAAGCAGATAGATAAAACTTTTGGTGATGATGGTGATGGTGATGATGATGAAGATACCATGGAGAAGCAGATAGAGCAGGTGAAACACTTCCTAGAGACAATGCCGGATCTTGAACAAATGATATTGTACTACAATACACTAAATGATGAAAGATGCGATGAAAGTATCCAAGAAACTTCAAAACCAGCTTCCTAGAGTTGCTTCAGTCAAGTGCAATGTCCAAATAATCTCAGATAACCTCAGCTTAATTATCATTTTCTGGTTTCTTAGCTATGGATATATCTCAGGCTATCAACACAAACATGCCAAAAACTCTTCTTGAAGCAAGGGAAAAGAAGTATTGGGCCAGCAGAAACAGAAGACGAGGCCCATATATGTTCAACGGTCACTGCAAGTGTGAGATCATCTTCTGCGAACGATGGTAGTAGGAACATCAAGCTGTCAAACCAATTTGCAGCCCTTGATTCTCTATGTGAAGGCTGATCATGCCATCTTATAAAAAGGATCGTTAAGTGATTGTAATGCTTTAAGCGAAATGATCTCATGTATGTATTATGTTTTACTTTGTTTAATTAATGACTTAATCATCTTTTGTTGATTCTTCTAAGCTGTTGAAGAAAAATTATCAGTCTTCGTTCTCTTCTTTACCAAAATATATATTTATTGATAATATGTTTCTATTCTTGACAAAAATTCCAGAGAGGAAAATTGTATCCTCCCTTACCTTCATTATGAATTCTCAACAAGTTTCTCATTCTTCTCCTAACATCGTCTTTGACTTTCGAAGCCTCTTCATATTTTGCTAGAATCTCTTTAACCGGACGACACGATTTAACATTAGCAAGCGTAAAAAACAATACCAACCTTTGAATATTAAAAAAATCAATTCAAAACCACAAAACCTATTTGATTAATAAACCTAAAACAAAAATTAATATCAGTCACCACGCTTGAATCTCACGTTCTTGAACCTTGTACTCATTAACTAATCGCCAAATTAAATCTGAAAACATCAATAAAACCTTAGTGTAACTGATAGAGAAAAAGGTAAGATATTCATTTATTCTTCCTTGAGTTGCTTCATGTGGCAGCATCCGCTAACACTGCTGTAGTCAGTGTGACTCAACTCGCTAAGCTTCCCAAGTTTTGTTTCATAGTTTTGGGTTAAATCAAACCTATATGCATATAATGCAAGAAAAATCCATATAAATATCCAAAAAACTATGCTTAGAAAATACAAGTAGTAGATGAGAAGCTAACCAATAGGCTAAAGTCTGGAATGGAGAGAAACGGTCATAGAATGATTGTGATGCATTCTCAAGCGTCTCTTTCGAACACTCCTCCATTTCATGCACCTCCACACATTACATTAACTAAATCAAGATTTAATGATAAATCTTTGTAAAGGAACTTAAGTATAGAGATAGATACCTCTCTTAAGAGTCTTAGGGTCTCGGTATCAAATGGAACAAGATGGTAATAACCAATACACATAAGCACCGTTGCAGTAACAAAAGGACCAAAGCCCTTTAACTTTCTCAGTTTCTCAATCACTTGTTCCACTTCCATCTCATTCATTTCCATCTTTTCAAGATTCACTGACCCGTTTTCAACCTTCTTTGCTAATTCTATTATGTGTTTTGCTCTGTACCCAAGTTTACAGTGCTCATTGATCAGCTCTTTGTCAAGGCTCGCTATTTCCTTGGCACTAGGAAAGTTTCCTCTTGTTTCTTTCTTGAACTTTGGGTCTAGTTTCCTCTTTTTCGGTAAGCGACTAGGCCTAATAGTGCCATCAGCTAGCTTTTATTGCAATACGCAGAGGCGAGAAGCCATGAGTAGTGTCCTCTCCCTAGTGGAATTACACAACAAGATAGATTTGACCATATCTTCAAAAAGAGATGGAGACCGGAAAATTCGACCGAAACCACTCTTCTTTGCGGCTTCATGGACTTGTTGAAACTCAGTCACATCACGTTCGTCCTTGTCTGATATTCTTAGCATCCTTCCCACTTGTTGCGAGATGAGGTCTTCGTCTACTCTTGAAACATTATTGATACTGGGGACTTGGATGACAAGAAAAGAGAGAGTAGGAGGATGAGAGATGGTTACATTCACGGAAGAAGAGTCCGAAAGGATCAGTGGTCGATGTAGTGACTTTGTTGAAGGGTTCCACACGTTTGGAGCCATCATGAAGAAACCATGGTTACACACTGCTTTCTCCATTTCAAATGTTCCTTCCAACTCTCCTAGATATAGTCTCAAATTCATCTCTCTTTTTTTCAATTTGAAGTCCAAAACATCATATCTTGATCCTTAATTTCTTTATATACAACCGTGAAATAGGGTTTTTCCAGTTTCCACATTTTTCAATAAAATATATATATGCCTTAATAGATACTAGGGTTTTTGGAAAAAAGATTTTCTAGGTGATTTTTCTATATTTTTATTATTATACGTAACTAGACTTTCTTCAAATGGCACAAATGCTGGAAGAACACGATGTTCGAGGATACTATTACATCAAAGAGGAAGAACACGAGCTCAAGATGCGTTTCGACATGTTGAGTAATCGTTTCGATCGTGTTTCTAGATTACCACTTATCTTCATAGAAGAGATATTTAACATGTTGAGTAATCTATTCGTGTTTCTAACATAGAAGATTTGTATTTTAGTTACATGTTTCTGGACCACATGAAAACCCACCAATCTCTGGGTTGTTGCATATTGTAAGATGAGACAGTAATGTAAAAGTTCAAAACAGAGAGACTACATGAACATTAAAGACATGTAACACTGAACAACAGAGCTAGGCAAAGAAAAAGACAATGAAACTTGTCAAGTAACAAGATGAAACTAAGTTACAACTGAAGAACACACGTTTCAATGGTTATGATCATGAAAATTGAACTGGAGCGAACACTCTTTAAAGAAACATGAGACTATGCGTTTGTCCATGATGCCCAGTTTTAATGGGCGTAAATTTTTATGTCCATCGCCCTATGGTGGATTTACTTGTACTTATCCCGAAGGTCATCGATCCGATTGACACTTCTATCGATGTGGAACGTTGAACACACACTATTGAGTAATATATGTCCGTTTATAAAAATTGGAATCACAACATATGCAGAAAAATAATCTGAAATTTTATTAATTGTATGTATTATATAATAATTCAAAATAATTTAAAAATAAGATCAAACAAAGATGATAGGAGAATCATAATTCATACTATTAAAATCTCAATATTAGATAAGGAAATAATTATAAAAAATTAATTTATCATTTATTATTTATGTATAAAGAAATTAAATATGAGAGTGATTGGATACATGTGTAACTACTTGTTGTTTGGATACATGGATAATTATTTGTACTTTAATTTAATAGTATAGAGATAATATTTGAAACTTCTTATAAAATTTCTTAGCCGATGTGAGATATTGAACAAACACATGGTTTTTTTCATCGATTGAGTAATTTATGTATGTTTTAAAACATTTGAATCACAACATATGTAAAAAAATCTAAAATTTTATTAATTATATATATTATATAATAATTCAAAATAATTTAAAAATGAGATCAAATAAGATGTGAGAAAATTCATATTTTTTCAAGTATATTGATTTAAATTGGATAGAGAGATTTTAGGAAATTTGAAATTAATATTAGTTTCCATATAATTAAAATCTTTTAATATTTATTTATTTATTTATTTTTATTAGATATAAAGATTGTTTGAATGTAGGGATAAGTGAATAATATTTGGAAACAATGACTACTCAAATGTACTTTACTTTTAATAGTATAAAGATTAGATTTCATTGTTTTCTATTAATGAAATTTTTAAACTTCAATATTAAAAAAGTTAAGTTATGATCAAACATAGATTTTTGAGAGATCAAACATATTCTTAGTCGAGAGAAAGATTACTTATTGAATTAAGGTTTAGAGCTGCTAAATATATTCATTAATCTTGTGATGATAAAACATATGTCTCACACATCTTATTATGGTCAGATTAATAATTGTACTTTGTAAGAAATCTGCTTACATCTATACTATATAAAATTTGAAGCTATTAGTTTCTAAGGCTGTACACATATGATTTAGAACAAAACTAAATTAATCTTAATTATTGTGTGGCTTAAAACTAAGCAAAAAATTGATTCATACTTGATTTGTCATGTTTATGTAGAGTTATTGTTGGTGGCTAAGGAGAAAGGTGATTGGAATTTAAGCGGTCATTAGATACCAAGTAAGTTGTTTTATATTTTTATTATTATTTATTATTTGAGTTTTTAATTTATCTCTCATTAAAGTACTTAATATGTGTTGGATTTGAGTGGTTTCAAATATTTATTTTAAATATGGATTTGTTGTTTTACTATACCAAATAAGTTGTTAAACTTTAGTGCATTTAATATGCTTGATGAAGGTTATGCATCAATACCTTATTTTTATTTTAAAAAACCAATAATGTTCAACCAAAATAACTCAATTTTGTTTTTTTTTGTTCTTTACTTGTTAATGGGTTTCATTGATTTTTTTTTTCATTGTTGCTTATTGCATATGTTGTCTATTATTCTCTTATTTAGTGTAAAATGTAAAGTAAAATCAACTAATGATGTTCATTGTTTTTGTTAGAAAAATAATGATGTTTTTGAAATTTTCATATCATATTATTCGTATCACCGATATGAAATCTCTTATTTTTCTAAATAAAATTTTAAATATTGGTAATAATCCAAAATTAGAGATTTTTGGGAGCGAAATCGATCATCTTAACTTTTTTCAATTAATCACAAACAAAAACAAAACATAGTAACAGTGGCCCAATAGTCAAAGGCCCAACAAGATCAAATGCCCAAGTATCCAATTAGATGAATCTAGTAGTTGCCGGCTGAGTATTCTTCTACCGGAAAAACTCTTGGAGCAATAAAAATCACGTTACATGAACGTTGATTTGACTTGAATGCACATTGTACCTCTTTGGCTGGAAGGTATAACGAGGGGTTAAAGTCTCAAATGGACGTTTTGACCCAAAAAAAATTCAATAGACATTTTAAGTCTTGATAGATGTTCACACTTGAAAATCCTATTTTAACCTTAATGACCATATTAAAAAATAAATATTTTAAACTAAATTAAAGAAAATATTTAAATGAAGAATGGATGAGAAGAGGTGAGGTGGAAGAGAGAGAGTAACTTTGGTAGATTTAAAATTAAATGACGAAATTAAATGAACTAACTAGATAATGACATGTGTATGTACTTTCTTCTTCTTCTCCTTTCCTTTTCTCTTCAATGCAAAATCTCCATTGAAGACGAATTTGAAGCTTCGTGTGAGGTGATTTTCGAAGCCTTTTTTTTATATTAACAATTTTTTGTTGTTTTGTGTGGGTATGAAACAATTATGATCAATCAATATTAATGGGTATTTGAATTAGAAAAGTGTAGATTTAAAAATATTCTTGAAAGAATGGTTATGCTTAATTTGTATGCACATTGGATTATGAAACTCATTTTCTTGATAGATTAGAGTGCAACATTGTTAACACTTGCTAATTTATGGGTTAGTATGTTAGAATCATATTGAATCTAAGTTAGAAATCAAATCCGTTGGTGAACAACTATGTGTTATTGGTACAACTTGGTACAACTAGTACAACTATGTGTTATTGGTACAATGTGGTACAACTATGTGTTACTGGTACAACTGGGTACTACTAAGAAAACCGGGAAACTAAAAAAAATTCATATTTTTATCAGGAGAATATGGATAATATTTCATGCACATTCATTCATTTTTCTTATGGAAGATATTATTCAAAAGATGGAGTTAAGAAAATACGGATTCCAAGCGAAGATAAATTATACCCTATAGTGCTGAAGAAATCAATAGAGGAGGTAACATATTATGATTTGGTTGATAAGATATTCAAGAAGTTTATGGTAGATGAAGCGACTACGAAGTTGATGCTTAGTTACATTCCATTGCACCTAGATCCTCCGATGACATCATATATATCGAATGATTAAGAAGTTTATGCATATTTCATGACACTGAATTATGAGAAACGAAGGAGTATTTTGCATTTGGAGGTCGTGAAAGATTTAACTCAAGGGTGTGAGAATGTTTTAAGAGAGGATCGAGGAAGTGCTGTTGGTGTAAGTGCCAAAGTTTTAGTTTCAAGTGGTGGAATGACATCTAGAGTTAATGAGGGTAGTATAATAACTCTATACGGAGATGGAGATGAACCATGGCAACATGAAGAGATGGTAAACAATTGTGAAAATTCTTCCTATGAAGAATTGCGTAACTTATGTATGCTTGAAGATAATCCACTTGAACCTGTTTTAGAAGAAGGATCAGATGTTGGATGGGAAGATGGTATAAATGTATCTTTGCATCAAGATTTTGGAACTAAGAAAGAAGTGCAAGATATAGTTGAAAAAGCTGCACATCTGAATTGTTTTCAGTTTGCTATAGTCAACTCGAATACAAGAACATATGTGGTAAAATGTTCTGAAGCAATAAATGGTTACAAGTGGTATTTACGAGCTGTAGTACTCAAGAACTCAAATTGTTTCTTGATAAGAACTCATACGAAGATTCATACATGCTCTCGTTCTACGACAATTACTAGCCAAAGTAAGAGAAAAGGAACATCATGTTTAGTTGCATCTGTTTTGCATAACGACTATCCTGGTGAATTTGAGACGCCAACTCCAAAAGCTCTCATTGGTCTAACTCAATGAAGACTTGGTGTTCATGTGTCGTACTCAACCGCGCTAAGAGGAAAACACCAAGCTGCAAATGATGTGTGGGGCAGTCCAGAAGAGAGTTATAGGCTAGTGTGCTCATATTTGTACATGTTAGAGAGATAATCACGGAAACGGTTACACGTGTTTTGGAAGTAGATGAGCATGGGAGGTTTAAGTATTTATTCTTTGCTTTGGGTGCTTGCATTGAAGGATTTAAAGCCATGTAAAAAGTGATCGTCGTGGATGCAACCCATCTTAAGACTATATACGGTGGAGTCCTAATTGTTGCTACAGCTCAAGATCCCGATCATCACCATTATCCCATTGCTTTTCGTGTCGTTGATGGTGAGAAAGATGCAAGTTGGGGCTGGTTTCTAAACATGTTGAATTTAGTTGTGCCGGATTCTTCCGAGCTTGTGTTTCTTTCTAATAGAAATCAAAGTATCATCAAGTGTATAGGTAAAATTTACCCGTTACCTCATCATGGATATTGCATATACCATTTGTCGCAGAATGTGAAAGCAAGCATTTATGGTGTCAACAAAGACATAGTCGCTGCAAAATTCATGGAATGCGCATCAGCTTATACAGAGGCAGAGTTTGTAAAACTCTTTGTTGCCTTTAGAAAGAGGTACCCAGCTGCAGCAGAGTATCTGGATAGAAGTGTTGGAGAGTGCAAATGGTCAAGGTGTTATTTTCCAGGAGAAAGGTACAACATCTTGACAACCAAGACTGTGGAATCTATTAATAATGTTTTTAAAAATGCAAGGAAAATGGCACTATTACCAATGCTTGATGTCATTATTGCAAAAGTGGCCGAATGGTTTAACAAACATCGAGAGAGTTCTAGAGAAATTCCACATGCACAAAAATTGGTTCCTTGGGTGGACAAAATAATGCATGAACGATGTAAGGATGCATTACTACTGACGGTGAGTGAGCTAAACAGTTATCATCTTAAATACTCGGTCGTTGGATTTGATGGGAATACTTATTTGGTTGACTTAATGAGAAAAACTTGCAGCTGCAAGTGTTTTGATATAGACAAGTATCCATGTGTCCATTCATTAGCGGCAAATTTAATCAATGTGAAAGGAGAGATCGATAAGAATAACTCTCTTACTAGCTTAAGGAAAATCACTCAAAACCTTAAGTTCTTAATCTCTCAATATCTCACACAAGTTATGCCACAACTTAGCATCTCCTTATATAGAGAGATATTTTCTAATCCCTTTAGGAACTACTACATATTTTGATAACTCCAAAATATTAGATATGTATATTTAGATAACTCCTAAATATACTCAACTTTATCTCTAAGTTATTTTAAGCTTACTCCAACACTGTGGGCATTGGCATACTACCAGACAATTTATCCAGTTCTCCATCAGAACCATTGGATTGTTCCTCCTGAGATACAAGGGAAGAATGCATTACCTCTGCTTTATGAAAAGAATAAAGGTAGAGTTCAAGAAACTAGATTCCCATCAGTTGGAGAACATCGCGGAAGAAGTAGGAGGCGTGGGTCTCATAGTAGAGGCCAAGGCCGAGGATCGAGTCAAACTGAAGGAGAAACTAGTCAAAGTGGGGGAGGATCGACTCAAAGTGGCCGAGGATCAACTCAAAGTGGTCGGGGTATGGGTAGTTGGTTTCAGTCTAGCAATGATGAATAAAATGTCTCTTAATTTCTCTGATTGTCTTGACGTGGCGGTTTGGTTAAGTTATTTGTGTGCAATACTACTTTGTCTTTATTTTTGTCAACGTACAGCTAGGTACAACTATGTGTAATTTGATAGCTTGGTTATTTGTAATATAAAGACTTATTCGTGTTATTCTGTTTGTAATAGGAGAATTAACATCTATATTATTCGGGGGAAAATCAAGTTTCGTCTTGATGTGGCTGTTTTGGTTATTTATTGCATAACACTAGATTTTTACAAACATATCTCTTATACTCTTATGGTTTCTTTGGATGGGAAAGACTTGAATTATTGAGAATTGGGAAAAATGTTGTTTACTACATTTTTTGTTTATGAAATTATAGGAAATAAACATTATTAATCCAATGTCACTAGTGCAACTAAAATTTAGGAGCTTTAAGTATAGTACAATTAATTTAAGATTAAACAACCAAAGTATAACTATGCAGTTTTGGTACAACTATGGTACAACTATAGTACAACTATGGTACAACTATGGGACAATAGTTTATCTCGAGTACAACGTAGTTTTGTCTTATCCGACGTACTCTTTGTCGGTCTCACGTACTTTTTTCTGACTATATACTTTTGTCTATACTAGGTACTTTTGTCTTTTTCTAATTTGTCTGATCCTAGGAATAATAATTAAATAAATGTAATTAAATATAGTTTATATTAAAATTATATAATTTAAAATTTAAAATTAAATTTAAATTAATCACGGTACAACTTTGAAAACTAAGGTACAACTAGGTACAACATGGTATAGCTATGTGGAAGATTTAGTACAAATACGGTAAAACTAGGTACAACTATGCAGTAGTACTTAGAAACTGAAATTTTAAAGATGCCTCATACGCATTAGTCCCAAACACAAATCAAGTTCCTACATCATTAAAACAAGTTTCAAATAACACAACCACACAACAAGTTCTGAAAACACCGAACAACATGATGAGTTCCAAAACATAAAACAAGTTCCCATAACATCATCAAGACAAGGAAGAAACCTAAACCTTCCTTCGTTTTGTCTTTTCCTTCTCTGATTTCTTCTTTTCCTTCTCCCGTTTCTTCTTTTCCTTCTCCTGTTTCTTCTTGGGATCGTCCTTCTTCCGTGAAGGGGGATTTTTGAAACTTTGACGGTTCACACTCCCTCACACTTTTCCTAGCTGACATCTTTGTGCGCTTGAATATAGGCTTCAATGGTTCAGTGCTACCAAAAGGTAAAGGACCACTTACCGGACCAAAACGAAGTATAAAAAGCTTAGAAGGCACAATCTCTGGAGAAGAAGGCTTAGCCGGAGTAACTTGTGGTGGAAAAGGCTGAGCCGGAGTAAATTGTGGTGGAGAAGGCTGAGCCGGAGTAACTTGTGGTGGAGAAGGCTGAATGGGAGAAACCTCAGCTGGAGAAGGCTGGGCCGGAGTAACCTCAGCTGGAGAAGGCTGAGCTGGAGAAGAAGGCTGAACCGGAGACGAAGGCTGAACTGGAGAAGAAGGCTGAGCCGGAGACGAAGGCTGAGCCTGAGAAGAAGGCTGAACCGGAGAAGAAGGCTGAACCGGAGAAGAAGGCTGAGCCGGAGAAGAAAGCTGAACCGGAGAAGAAGGCTGAACCGGAGAATAATGAGCTGCTTCACCCATCTCAGCATCACCATCAGCTTCCCTTGATCCTATCTCAACATCACCGTCAACAGCTCTTGATCCAATTCCAGCATCAACATCTACAGGTTCTGATCCCATACCAGCATCAACATCTACAGGTCCTGATCCCATCGAATCATCACCACCCATGTATCCATAATCATATCCAAAATCTTCAAAATCTGTCATCCACAACCTTTTTTTTTCCTTTTGTAGGCTCTTCACATCATATTCAAGAACTTTAACCTTCTCACCAATCAAACTAACCGTCTCATCAATGACTTTCATTATCTTGCGGCTATGGCTGAACCCAACCTCCATTAGCTTATTTAGTTCTCTGAAAATATCTCGTGGAGGAGGAACGTTTCTAGGCTTAACTCTCCGAACATTAGAAGGCTGTCTTCAACTTCTTCAACTTCTTCTTCTTCCACAGCTGCTTCCTCTACTACCTTTATAGACACATCCCGCTCGTAGAGGTTTTCCTAAAATATGCTCTCCCCGACATTGAGATGGGCAGTCATATCTTCAGCAACCGCATCCGGGTAGTCTTCAGGGAAGTTTTCATCTCAAATACAATCTAGCAAACGTTCTTCATCAGCTGTAAACTCCAAAATGCTACAAATCTCCTACATTAGAAAGAAAAAATTATTAGCTTTATTAACAACCAAATTTTTACAAAAACATAATCTTTCAAAAATAGAATCTTACTTTTGTCTCACCGAGCGTCTCATTGATGTCAGTTACTGGATATCTTCTCAACTCCGTGTCTTTGAAACTTTTCTAGCACATCCTTGGACAGCCATGGTTCGATCTGAAATCTTCATGATACCTTACCTTAAGAGCATCCACAGCCTCAAATGCCAAAAGCTATAAGAAACAAAGCAGCCTCATTAGTACAAACATTATAACCAAACCAAATACATGAAACAAAAAATTTGAATATTTTTACCACTAATGGAATAATGAATGCGGGAAATATCAAGATACTTTCTCTTTGACTTCTCCTTTTAAAGACATCAATAACTTGTGGATCTCATCTGAACAATGTTCAAATGTGTATCTACCCCCCGGATAGCTCTTGCATACCTCTATATCATCAACAATTCTCAGAGTAAAAGGCTCAATGGCTGACGATACCTTTGCCTTCATTTTGATGATGGAGCCGAGGAGGTAAAGCACAGCCATATGCAACCGATCTTCACATGCTGGCGTTGTCTTCAGCTTTTTTTCTACTTCCGCCAAGAAGATCTTGTTTTTTCTTTTAAACTGTCTTTGCACAAAGTCGAAACTCCCAATGTTGTCACCATCTTCGGGGTAATCTTTGCAATTAAGTCCGGATATTAAAGTATGCTCCCTTATGGAATAATGGACCGGAACTCCATTGACAACAAACCACCAATCTTTCCTCCTCTTGAGGCAAGCGTCTGCAATATGAGCATCCACATGCCCATTAACTTCCGGGTTTTCTCCCTCGGCATGTGAAAGAGATGCTTGAATTGGTTATGATCTTTGAACCAATCCAACTCCATGTCAGAAAGGTACATCTCCAAGTTATCCAACACCTTAGAGATATTGCACCTAGTCATGAACTTGCAATTTTTTGAGTAGTCTTCCGGCCGATGATAAAACTTAGCAGGTTGATGTACCTCCTCGTCACTATCAGCCTCGTCACTCAACTTCCTCACTATCCTCCTCAGCATCCTACAACAAGAACATTTTAGTTATAAGTTGCACCAAGTTTACCTAGTTGCACCACGTTTACCTAGTTGCACCAAGTCTACCTAGTTGTACCAAATTTACTTAGTTGTACCTAATTTAAATTTCCAAAAATTAGCGGGAAATCTAGTCGTAACTAATTTAAAGTAGTTGTACTACTACTGCATCAGTTGTACTAGGTTTACCTAAACAAACCTACATGTATTACATCAGTTGTACTAGTTCTATATCAGTTGTACTAGTTCTGCATCGGTTGTACTTGTTATATACCTGGTTCATTGGCTCAGGCTGATCCATCTCTGGCTCATGAGGATGATCCGTCTCCAGCTCACGAGGATGATCCGCCTCCGGCTCACGAGGCTGATCCGTCTCCAGCTGATGCTGACCTGTCTCCGGCTCATGCTGATCCATCTCCGGCTCATGCTGATCCGTCTCTGGCTCAGGCCAATCTGTCTGAAGCTGATCCGTCTCAGGCACATTCTCACCCGCTAGAGAAGACCGACGTGAGATTTTAGAAATACCATTTCTAGTTCGCACCATAACTGCATTATGAAAACAATACCATCACATTAGTTTCACACCAATTAGAAGAACCATTTTAATTCGCACCATAACTGCATTATCAAAAGAACACCAACATATTAAATTCACACCAATTAATAGACACAATTTCAAAGAAACATATCTCATTTTAGACAAAACTAACTATCTACGATTTTGATTAATTTACTAAACCCTAACTGACATTTCACTCTCAGACTATGTACTTTTGTTTTTGTAGCTCCTAAATTATGGATTTCTTTCAATATTTCTCCTATTGTCGAAATTTCTAAAAATAAACTCTAACTTATCAATTTGAAATTTCTAAACCGTAACCCTAATACGAACCTTACAAAAGACGATGGTGGCTGAACGGCGGTGGGGATTAGAGGCCGAAGAGTACTAGAAACGAAAGAAAAAGACTCGTTATTGACAAAGAAGAAGAAGATATGTTGAATAAGGAGAACTTGTAGAAATTGAAGTCGGATGAATGACGAGTAAATTAGAAGAAGAGAGAAAGACGGAAAAAATTGACCAAACTCGGAGCAAAAAGGATTTCGATTTTGAAGAACAGAGGGAAGAATGAACGAAGGCGTAAAGAAGAAGAAGAGAGAAATGGAAAAAGTGATTTTAGATCTTTTTCTTCTTTAGATTAATTACTTTTTATGTTTCTGGATTGGGTTTTAAATAATTTTAATTCATTTTATCTTAATGGACCAGCCTTATTTAATTTAATTAGATTAAAAGAGATCTATCAGGTTGTCAATATAATAAACAGAAAATCAACAGGTTATTTGGTCATTTGGTCATTTGATCAGTTTTTGATTTTTAAAAAATGTTAAAAAAATTATTAAATACAGAGCATGGGACTATTTTTGCATCGACGCATCTATATGAGAATTTCTCACGTATAGCGAGGAAGATGATGGGGTTTTCTACTGCACATTGTGCTGTACTCGGCTGGAAGGTATCATCAGCACCGGCGACGACAAAGATGGATATATCAACGAAAACACACTCGCCCACTGCCTCCAGTGCCTCCTCCTTACCCAGATCCAATCAAGCGTGAGAGGGATTATTACAAGGAGATGAGAGATAGATACACCAACGGACTTGTTATGATTGTTACTTATCAGTGCGATGCGTTGGTGGAGAAATTCAATGTCAGGCCATTGATTATTGGTTTGGTCGGACCAATTTGCTTACGGTTTTTGGCTCTCTGTGGCGTCTTCGATGATGGTTGTGCTGATAAGGCCATTCTTGACTCCGAGATCCAATCAAATGGTTGCTTTGCTTCTTCTCTTTTGTAGGATTCTGTTTTTCAGGATTCTATTTGATCTAATGTCTCATATGTTTTGGTGGTTCAGAGGAAGTAAGAGAGCCAGATGTTAAGAGGCGTAAAGCTGAAGAAGAAGCACACAACTTAGATGGTAAAAGAGCCATATCTATATGGTTCAGTCTCCTTAAAAATTCTCTGCCTCTATCGTCTTCTCTGGCCATATCTTTCCTTGCTTGTCACATAGCACAAGCACCCATTCTACCCACTGATATAGTTAGATGGGCACGACAAGGAAATATTCCGTACCTTTCTTCTTTTCACAAGATTCGAGAGGAAATGGGAGAGACATCGGCTGTGTGTCCTGTTCCTGCAAGCGTAATGTTTAGGCCTTCTCAGATTGTTTCTGCTTAGAGATTAGAAGCACAAGCCGCTTCGATTGCTCATGTTATCGGTTTTCCTTTGCCTCCTGTGAATTTCTGTGGTATAGCTTCAAACTATCTAAAGCAGTTAGCTATTTCAGAGGATAAGGCATTTCTTGATTTGGCGTGTTTCATACAGAACTGGTCAATGCCTTCGGAATTATATCTATCCAAGAACGAGCTCAGCCTCCCCACTCGTGTCTATGTCATGTCTATTGTTATTGTAGCTATACAGATTCTTTATAACATCAATGATTTTGGTGTATGGGAACGGAGTTTGGGTTTGCTTGATGATACTGAGGCTGATGGAAAGTTATCAGACCTCCCAAAAGCTAACACTGAGGAGCTTTCGAAGCACCTTGAAACGAAATATCACGAGCTTGCTGCTGAAACCCTTGGTAAATTCCATTGCCCAACTGTTTAATATATATACATCTCTCTACATCTTAACCTTCCTGATGAATGTCGTTTTCTTTCTTTTGCAGAATATGAAAAGGATATTTTCTCATATTTATCGTACAGGAGAAACGAGATATGTACTCTTTCAAACCATTATTTTTGCCACCCATTATGATGCTATCACCCTGTATCTCTTATACTCTTTGTGATCTCCACAGGGGAGAGAACATTTGGTGTCTTGACGAAGATTGATCTTATGGACAAGGGGACCGATGCAGTCGAAGTAAGTTGCCTTGTCTAATTATAGTATAGTTGTATTATAAGCTGCAATTACTGAGAGTAAAATGCGTTGGAAATGCAGAAAGATCTTTTCATATTTAGTCTCTGATATGATGTTAAGCTACAACACGCTAATTTTTGTAGTAAACATAATACAGATGCTTCGTCATTAATATTTGTTGTGTGGACTGCTACTTACGAAATGATGTTTTTTTGCTCAGATTCTGGAAGGGAGATCTTTTAAACTCAAATATCCAGGGGTTGTTGTTGTAAACCGTTCTCAAGCAGATATTAACAAGAATGTTGACACGATTGCTGCTCGGAAAAGAGAGAGGGAATACTTTTCCAATACTACAGAATATAGGCACCTTGCTCATGAAATGGGTTCCGAACATTTGGCAAAGATGCTCTCCAAGGTTAGTGCTTTCACGAGGATCTTTATAATGAGTAAGTTGGAATTTTAAAAATTGTTAGGGCTGGTAAATAGAAGTTTCAGGGCACAACGATTTGTGCTAACTCTCTTAGCAGACAAAACAGCTAGAAAATATAGATATAATTTATCACAATATCCTTTTAGGAAACTAGGAAGTTTGTGGCAACTATCAGCGCAAAGCCTAACTGCAACATTTTCGTTATCGTTGCACAGCACCTAGAACATGTGATCAAGGCGAGAATTCCAGGCATTCAGTCACTTATTAACAAAACAGTATCAGAGCTCGAAACTGAACTAAGTCGCCTTGGAAAGCCTATTGCAGCTGATGCTGGGGTAAGATTATGTATTCCCTTGTCTTTGATTGTATTGTTAGTTTTCAAGGTTTAATTACTCTTTTGGTGCAGGGGAAGTTGTACTCAATAATGGAGATATGTCAGCTTTTTGATCAAATATTCAAGGAGCATCTTGATGGAGTGTACGTTTTGACTTTTTTTTTTTTATGCTTCAAATTGATTATGCAGGCGCGCTGGTGGTGGAAAGGTGTATAACGTATTTGATAACCAGCTTCCTGCGGATCTGAAGAGACTCCAGTTTGACAAGCAGCTAGCAATGGACAACATCCGCAAGCTGGTCACTGAGGCTGATGGTTACGAGCCTCACTTGATTGCTCCTGAGCAAGGTTACCGTCGTTTCATTGAGTCTTCTATTGTCTCCATCCGAGGCCCGGCTGAAGCATCTGTTGACACTGTACTAACTCATACTTACTTGTCTAAAACAACACTAATCAACAACCTAACAAAATAAGAAATAAGAGTCTCACATGTGTTTTTTTTACCTTTCTTTTGTGTGTGGTTCAAATATTACTAGGTTCATGCCATTTTGAAGGATCTGGTTCACAAGTCTGTGAATGAGACTGTGGTACGTTCTCTTTTTTCTCTTTATAAATATATATATATATATATATATATATATATCTCAAACAACTCGGTACTTCTGTTCAATGTTATTGATGGTTTGAACATGTGCAGGAGCTAAAGCAATACCCAGCTCTGAGAGTAGAGGTGACGAATGCGGCCATAGAGTCGTTGGACAAAATGCAAGAGGGAAGTAAGAAAGCAACACTGCAGCTGGTGGACATGGAGTGCAATTACCTCACTATTGATTTCTTCAGGAAGGTTCCTCAGGATGTTGAGAAGGGTGGTAACCCTACACACTCTATTTTCGACTGTTACAACGATTCCTATCTCAGACGAATAGGTAAAGGTTAAAGCATATAATCTATTGTGGTATATATATATTCCTATCTCACATCTTTTACATTTGGCAACAGGATCCAATGTTTTGTCTTACGTGAACATGGTCTGTGCTGGCCTGCGGAATTCAATCCCCAAGTCTATTGTCTACTGCCAAGTCTGAGAAGCCAAGCGTAACCTCCTCGACCATTTCTTTGCGGAACTCGGTACCATGGATGTAAGTTCTCTAATGCCTTTTGTCTTAACATGAAAAAGTGTCATCTGGGGTACACACTAAGTAAACAAAGCTGGTGAATTTCAATAGCTACAATTGTTGTGGAGAGTGTTACTTTGATAATTCTAGGCGGCCTTAAGTTTGATGTAGTATCATTTTTATGTTAACAGAGCTCAGGGAAGTCTTCAGTCCTGGAGAGTATCGTCGGAAAGGACTTTTTACCCCGTGGATCTGGTAATCACACTGACAGTGTTAACACTTGTTGCCTAGTTTTATTTTCTTATGCAATGAAAATATGCATTTGTAGGTATCGTGACTCGAAGGCCCCTTGTCTTACAGTTGCAAAAGATTGATGATGGAACTCGGGAGTATGCAGAGTTTCTTCACCTCCTGAGGATAAGATTTACCGATTTTGGTGGGTTCGGTTGTCTCAGTTGCAGTTCAAGTTGCATCTTCTTATGGATTGCATGATTGATTGATTTTTACTTACTTTAATTACTTCTATATAGCTGATGTGAGGAAAGAGATTCAAGATGAGACTGACAGAGAGACTGGACGTAGCAAGGCGGTTTCTAGTGTTCCCATTCACCTGAGCATATATTCTCCCAACGGTTAGGACAAAACACCAAAATCGCTTTCTAATTGCTTGATGTGTCACTCTCTAAACTTGTTATCATCGTTGCTATGTGTGCAGTTGTCAACTTGACACTGATCGATCTTCCAGGCCTTACAAAAGTTGCTGTTGGTAAGTTACATTAACTACACTCCGTGCTGGAACAGTTGAGCAAGGAGTTTAGGTCTATTTCTCTAGCGATGTAGCATGAGGCAATATACTTTATTCTTTACCCTAGGTAGTTTGCTATAACATGACACGAAAAAATTCTTTTGGTTGATGCAGAGGGACAATCTGATAGCATAGTGAAGGACATTGAAAACATGAAGAAGCCCGTCTTGATTTCCCTAAGAAAGTGGCTCAGCTTGATATATTTCCACCTAAGTAACTAAGTTTTTGAATAATTTCCATGTATGAGTGTGTAATTGAATTGGCAGGCTGCAATAGTCTCAAGAAGAAGTAGAGCAAGTACAGTGGAGAGTGGACAGCTTAGAAAGAAATTGAGGTTTCTGAGATCAAGCAAGCCAAAGAAACAGGTTGGAGAAGTTGGAAGAAGACACAAGAGGTGATAAAGTAATTTACAACTATGAAGAACTACATGAAGAGCATAAACCTCAGGCTGGATCATCACAAGAATTCGGATTTTCTTGTTAATCTCTTTTTAAGTAAACTCAACAGACTTGGGAGTTTTCGCCTTTTTAATTTGTTTATGTTGCAAAATCAAAACCTCATGTATTTTGAAAACCTGTCTTCTTGTTCTCGATAACTCTCTTTCATTTCTTCTTTCTGTAGCTTATAAAATTTATCAACATGTATTCTTCATAAAGACAAGCTCTGTTTTGTCATGTTAAAAAAAACAAAAAAAAACACTTGCACGTCTGAGTTTTGTAACTCTGTTAACATTACACAACGAGACGTGAACAACTCCTGTCTCATACCTGTTAACATTACACAATAAACTCAATTACATGAACCTAGAGCAAAATCTAAAATTCTTCACAAACCAAACCTGCAGCAAAATCTTCATTGAATCCTTATAACATAATCATCGGTGAACCCAAATTGGAGATTTTTGGGAACAAGGGAAAATAAATCCATCATCTTAACTTTTTATTAACGTTTCACATTTAGTGTTTAACGAACCCCAATTTTGCATAGTAAAAACATACACACAAAGAAACAAAATGAATCCAAGTCCAATACTAAAAGGCCCAACAAGATCAAATGCCCAAGTATCCAATTAGAAAGATCTAGTAGTTGTACCTATCAATGTCACCACGTCGATACAAAGCAGAAAAACGACCAGCAGAAATCTATTGATCACCCTATCGACCTTGTCACGTCGATAGGCTGTATCGACCAGTTTCTATCGACCAAGCACATCGATAGTCACTCTGAGTTTTACACTTTTGTTAACTTTCCTATTTCGTGTTGACTTTTTATTTTTATTTCTTTTGGACTATAAATACCCTCAAAAACATTATTAGATGGGTATGCTTAATTTGTAGAATTCTCTCTTAGCCTCTTTGAGGTTCTAAGAAGACTTGGTTTTAATTTCATCTTTTGCAAGCATCAAATCTTTATTTTTTCCTTAATCCTTCACTATTTATCTCTATCATCATGATTATGCTTCATCCAAACCAATGGATTTATGTTTTCATGATGTTGAGTGAGTAGTCTTTTTAGAGATTTTGGAAATGTAGATTTAGGGTGATTGATTAATGTTGTTTAGGCTTGTAACCCTTGGAATCTATGCTTGTTAGGTTGTTCTTAATGCTAGATTAGGCTAGAGATTGTTAGTATAGATGTTTTGCATTTTCATGCCCACAAAGTGTTTGTTAAAATGCTTGAGTCAAATCTTTTAAGAGCATGCTTTCCTTGCATATGAAGATAGTTGATAAAGATGTTTAGTGGCTTGTTTATAATGCTCAATGATCATTTTGGTAGCTTATGAGAGTAATTAATTATCATATGAACATTGAAGAGATTAATATCATGAGAGTGAATTAGTTGATCTTAGTTCTCTAATGCCGATGGTTTATCTCTAAGAGAGAGAGCCAAACTCATTAGTTAGAAGTCAATCACCCATTTCATCTATCATTCTTGGAAGTTCACTTTGATCTTTATTTTCAATTTCGTAGTCATTAGTAGTCTTTTACCGCTTTTTCTAGTTACTTTTAGTTTACAAACTCTTTTTTTTTTGTCTTAGATTAAGTTAGATTCTTGTATTCCTAGTGTGTTGATTCTTTTATCTCTCATGTATTCGATCCTTAAGTGCTTGCACGACAAGATTAATTGATAGCTTAGACCATAAAAAGTCACTTATCTATTTGGCGCCGTTGTCGGAGAAAATTGCAATTAGCCATTAGGATTTAGATTCGATTTGAGCCTAACGCTTTCTTTTTGTTTGTTTGGTTACAAATCTTCTTTCAAATGTTTGTTTTTCTTGCAAGGTACAATCATAAGGGAGAAGGAAGATGTCTTTCTCCATGGATTGTATGTTGAAGCTCATATTGGAAGGACAAGAACGAGGGATGGCTTGGCTCTCCACAAGCTATCAAGGAGCTTATGAATCATCCACCTCAAGAGAGTATCAACCGGAATGAAATTTTTCTCAAAGGAACCAATGTGGATATGATGAGAGGTTTCGACCTTCGGACAAGGAGTATGGCTATAGAGTACTCTATTCGTCCCAAATCTCTAAAGAAGAAGATAATTGCAACTTGTTGAAGTTGATTTTGGAAGGACAAGAGAAGTTTAATGAGAGCCTTCGTGTGATTGACACCAATATGAATGCTAAGACTCAAAGTTCAAGGGTTATTGAGACAACGCATGTGGAGTCTATCAACACCGAGCTTACACAATGGATCGAGGAAAAAGAAGAAGAATGCATTCCTTTTCGTGAAACCATTAATGAAGATATGCTTCCCATTGATATTGGAGAAGTTTTGGAGAAGGATGCTAAAATAAAGGATGACTTCCTCCATGAAGCCGAAGAGTTTATACGAGAGTTTGAATTGCTTCTTGGATGCACGGTTGATGAGAATCTTGTGATAAGATATGAAGATCAAGTTGAACCGTGGCAATCATGAGAATCAAGAGCAATGAGGAAGGAGTAGCCATGGTTGGAAAAGCATTTGAAGATCCTTGTGAAGGTGTTGTGGTTGTTGAATGCATATTGGAAAAGTATCTTGGTATAATATCCACCAATGAATTGAGCATTGATGAACCAAGTAAGATACCCTTTGAGAAGATTAGGATGAAAGAGTTTAGGAGATGGTTCTATGATGAGTATGATCCGGGTGATACATGGATTCATTAAGCTTCATTCATCACTAGAGGTACCACTCCTAGCCTTTGTACATATCGTTTTAGTCTTTGCATTTGTGTTTTACCTTCTCTTAAGCTTTTGTCACACCAAGACAGTGTGATTCAAGTTTGAGGGAGGGCTTTGTGTCTTTTGATATTGTGTTTTGTTTTTCTATTTTCCTTTTTGCATATTTGAGTCTCATGCATACATCTATTTGCATAGAAAAGAAAAAAAAAATAAAAATTTTGAAAATGCAAAAAGAAACATGTAGATTTGCATTTACATATTACTAATAAGATTGAGTCTAGAAGCATATAGCTTGCATTTACATATGCATTTGCACATGGGATTCATGCCTTGTAGAAGTTCAAGCTTAGGATTAAGATCATTGCCCTTGATCATGGTTATTTATTGCTTGAACATCTTTGGAAAACTTGAACATCTTTGAGAAAATAAAAAATCCATGTTTTGACCTTTGCATATTCAAAATTCAACCTATACTTTTGTAAAACTTGCACAATCTTTAAAGCATCTCTATTTTATTAGGCTTAATTGAACGTTTAATTATCTCATTTAGGGGTTTTGAATACATTCTCATGGTCCTAATAAAATACTTTAGTTATCTTATCTACTTTGCCACTCTTTGTTAACTCAAGTAGCTATCCTCATCATTAGGATAGTTCCACACCTATAACCCAAGATTTTATTTCGACCAATGCTATATTTGTTGAGTGAGGTCTTTTTTTTTTGATAATGCTATGATTATGCAAAAACTTGAGAGTATTGGGAACGACAAAGGATTAGCTCTCGTTTTAGCTAGAAATGATAAGTCTAGCAATGGGGTTTGAAATGAAAGACTTGGATAGTTAGATTAAGTAGTTGGTATTGGGTGTTTGGAAAGAAAGAAAATGTGAAAAGAAAAGCTTGATCAAAATTTAAGAAAATAGTCCCTAGAGAAACTAAGTAATAGACCAAAAAGCTCTAAGTCTCTTACAAAAAAAAAAAAGTGTAGCATCCCTAATATTATAAAACAAAATAAGTGATGGGGGCAAGAGAAAGCAAAAGAAAGAGACAGAAAAGAGATAAGTGTTGAACTAAAAGGTTGTCCCTAGAAGGCTAAGAAAAAATATTGATCATGAGGTTGAATGTTTAAAGGACCAAAGAGTCTAATGTTTGGGGTCGAAAAGAGAATGAAGAGAGTGTGAAAAGGGTAGAAACTAAGATGCACATCATAAGTTTGGGTAGAATAACGAGAATTAAGCTTTATATGCATAAATTGTTCCCTTTCTTAGATGGATTTTGCATCTGACTAACATTCTTTTGTTTTGAGAAAAAACCACCTAAAGAGAAACTCTTTTGAACTCACCTCAAAAAGCTTTAACCCAAAACCAATTGAGGTTGATTTTTCCATAAGCGAGACCGCACTTTGAATACCTTAATAAATGTTAAAGAGATGTTTTTAGTGTGGTTGTGAGTCTTTGCTTAAGTACTAGGGGTTGCATTAGAAAATTGCATTGAAACGAACATAGAGAAGTACTAAAGAGTAAGATGATTGTTCTTGCACCATCTAACCATCTTTGAGGAAAATGCGTTTCATCCTTTGCTTGAGACTTTGTGGTTTTGAATCTCAATTTTCAAACTTTTATCTCAGCTTATCTTTTGTTGTTTGCTTGTGGACAAGCAAGAGATAAGTTTGGGAAAATTGATATATTGTGTTTTTATTGGTTTCAATGCATGATTTTGTTTCAAAACTCATTACATTTGCATAGTTTAAGATTTAGTTGCATTATATAGCATAGTTGGTATATGTATGTTCTTTTGTTAGTTTGGAGGTGGAATGGAGTTAAATGGATCAAAAGGAAGAAATGCTGTTTTAGATCCATTTTGAAATGTCTCAAGGATCAACAAATATGAAGGCACTCCGTTGTGATCTAGCTCAGGAGCTCTTCATGAAACCTATAGATAATCGAATTAGTTTTCTACTGGAGGTGATTTGAAGCCAATCGAGCTGTGGTTCGAGAGATATGTCTAAATTAGTGATATCGACCACTTCCTATCGACCAGAGCCTATCGACAAGAGCTTATCAACATCACCACGTCGATACAAAGCTGAAAAATGACCAGTGGAAATCTATCGATCTCCCTATCGACCTTGTCACGTCGATAGGCTGTATCGACCACTTTCTATCGACCAAGCACATCGATAGTCACTCTGAGTTTTACACTTTTGTTGACTTTTCTATTTCGTGTTGAGTTTTTATTTTTATTTCTTTTGTACTATAATTACCCTTAAAAACTTTATTAGATGGGTATGCTTGATTTGTAGAATTCTCTCTTAGACTCTTTGAGGTTCTAAGAAGACTTGGTTTTAATTTCATTTTTTGCAAGCGTCAAATCTTTCTTTTTTTCCTTAATCCTTCACTATTTATCTCTATCATCATGATTACGCTTCATCCAAACCAATGGATTTATGTTTTCATGATGTTGAGTGAGTAGTCTTTTTAGAGATTTTGGGAATGTAGATTTAGGATGATTGATTAATGTTGTTTAGGCTTGTAACCCTTGGAATCTATGCTTGTTAGGTTGTTCTTAATGCTAGATTAGGCAAGAGATTGTTAGTATAGATGTTTTGCATTTTCATGTCCACAAGGTGTTTGTTAAAATGCTTGAGTCAAATCTTTTAAGAGCATACTTTCCTTGCATATGAAGATAGTTGATAAGGATGTTTAGTGGCTTGTGTGGCTTGTTTACAATGCTCAATGATCATTTTGGTAGCTTATGAGAGTAATTGATTATCAGATGAACATTGAAGAGATTAATATCATGAGAGTGGATTAGTTGATCTTAGTTCTCTAATGCCAATGGTTTATCTCTAAGAGAGAGAGTCAAACTCATTAGTTAGAAGTCAATCACCCATTTCATCTATCATTCCTGGAAGTTCACTTTTATCTTTATTTCAATTTCGTAGTTATTAGTAGTCTTTTACCGCTTTCTTCTAGTTATTTTTAGTTTACAAACTCGTTTTTTTTTGTCTTAGATTAAGTTAGAGTCTTTTATTTCTAGTATGTTGATTATTTTGTCTCTCGTAGATTCGATCCTTAAGTGCTTGCACAATAAGATTAATTGATAGCCTACACCGTAATCACTAAACAATCTCCATCTCCGAGGAAGAAGCTGCTGGAATCTTTTTAGAGACCCGATGAACTGATTCAATTATTTGATATAGAGATTAGATTATTTTTTTTATAAAACCTTCACTTATATTCATCTTTATCATAACATCAAATATTTAAATTGTATTTAATCGTAATAACCATAACCGTTGTTAACCGTAACTATGTTAACTGTATATTAAATAGTTAAAGTTAAAGTTAAATAAAAATTATAACCGTAACCTTAATAACCGTAATGTTAGTACATAGCATAACGTGTTTGGAGAAAATTTTCTTTTACATGATCCATTCTCTATCGTTCCTCTTTATTTGGTTATAAAGTTTTGAACTGCCAATTACAAGTAAGGGCCCAATTAAAAACATAGGCCCAACAAAATCTAATTATAAAACCTAGTTCGAGATTGAAGCCCTCGCCGTCCCAGAATATTCTGATCACCGGAATAGAGTTTGACTGAAGAAATCACGATCTCTCACAGAATGTCTCCATCTCAGAGGAAGAAGCTGCCGGAATCTCTTACCCACGCCGAGGAAATAGAGAGGGAAGAAGCAACCGATTCAAACTCTGGATCTGAGAGTGAGCCTGGTGAATCGGACTCTGAAACTGTTAAAGCTCCTCCACCTCCGCCTGCTTCTGCTTCAGCCCCTCCTCCTCCTGTTGTCGCCTCTACTTACTCCGGTTCAGAATCTGGATCTGAGACCGATGAATCCGCCTCCAGGTCAGAAGATGAAGCACCTCTGCCTGCTTCTGCTTCAGCTCCTCCTCCTCCTGTTGTCGCTTCCACTGCCTCGGGTTCAGAGACCCATGAATCTGCCTCCAGTTCAGAAGATGGATCTGAGACTCCACCTCCGCCTGCTTCTGCTTCAGCCCCTCCTCCTCCTGTTGTCGCCTCTACTCACTCCGGTTCAGAATCTGGATCTCAGACCGATGAATCCGCCTCCAGGTCAGAAGACGAAGCACCTCTGCCTGCTTCTGCTTCAGCTCCTCCTCCTCCTGTTGTCGCCTCCACTGCCTCGGGTTCAGAGACCCATGAATCCGCCTCCAGTTCAGAAGATGGATCTGAGACTCCACCTCCGCCTGATTCTGTTTCAGCTCCTACTGTTGCCTCCGGTGCTTCTGCTTCAGTTTCAGAAACTGAGATTGAATCCGAACTGCCTCCGCAGCCTCCTGCTCCTGTAGCTTCTCAGAAGACTTTGAGAAAGAGACCACGTGAAGTGAAGCTTGCTCTTGCTACCAAACGTACCAGGACTGAAGAAACTGATACGACAGGAAAGAAGGCTTCTTTTGAAAGAGTCTGGCATCTTGAAGATGAGATTAAGCTTCTTCAAGGTATTCTAGATTTTAAAAACAAATTTGGGAAGGTTCCTTCTCATAATTATCATGCTATTTATGAAATGACCAAGGGATCAACTTACTTGGAGGGAAAGATTTATAGTCAGTACAGCAGCAAAATCACTGCCTTGAAAACAAAGTATTTGAAAAAGAACCACACTTTTACAAGTGATCATGAGCTGTTATGTTTGGCTTTGTGTAAGCACATTTGGATAGATGATCTTGTGAGAGTTGATAGTGATATTGATTGGTCTGAAACGTCGGATCTTGTTGAAGATCTTAGGAGATCTGTTGGTGAAGTTGTTGTGAAGGAGAGATGGAGTTTGGTCTCCGTTGAGAGGAAGAAGAGTCTGAAAGAGAAATGGAAAGCTTTACAAGCTCGTGGCTTTGAACGCTTCATGCTCCACAGCGAGTTAGTATTAGAGGTAACATCTGCTATCTCTAAGGTTGATAATGACTGTGTGACAGTTGATGGTGAGAGTGAGAGTGATTGGCTCGAGTCAAAGCTTGTTGGAGATCTTACAAGATCTGGGCTGGTGGATGAAGATACTGTCAAGGATAAATGGAGTTTGGTCTCCATTGTGATGAAGAGGAAACTTACAGACAAATGGAAGGTTTTGGTAGAACATGACTTGGAACAGTTGAGGCTAAGAAGTGAGCTTGTGTATGAGATAAGCTCTGCACTCTATGATGCTAATTAGAGATGCTAATCTCTTTTGTCTTTTGTCTTTTGAACCCTTTTTGATTTTGGAATGCTGTCACGGTTGCATCTGTTTTTTGTGGGGTTAATGTATCTCTTCAGTTATTTTCTTCTGAAATACTTGAAATCTCGATAAACCTCACCAATAGTCCAGCAAATTTAACTCTCAATAACCTCCTCCTTGTCCTTGTGAAAATTGCAAATGATGTAACTTCGACTGAGATTACAAGCGTTATTGGTACTCTCTCGAGTTAATCACAACCTTAAAATAATGCACGAACAAGATCAGCCATGGAGACAGAAGTGGAAGCTCTAAGGTTAGCTGGGCAATATTAATGGAAGAGAGCCTGTGTTATAGCTGAGTAATGTTTGAAGCTGAATGCTGTGGAAATAAAAACCCATTCAACGTCGCTAATTGGGTGATGGACAACAAACAAAGCAGCAGAACAAACAATGTGGTCATGTTTACATAAAACGTTACTGCATGGTATGAAGATCATCTTATAAAAATTACACAACCTAAAATCCTGTTCCGACCAGAACCACCGATCAAAACAGTCTTGCATGTGTTGTTGGTTTTCACTTGGACCAGGCAACAGCGTCAATCTCAGATTGGGCAGCACGGTATAACTCCAGTCGCTTAGAGATGGCACTGCGTCTCTCCATGATTGCTGGATCTTCGTTCAACAGCGATGAGAGCCTCTTCATCTGTTGAAATTCACCAGATTTGTTTACTTAGTGTTTACCCCAGATGACACTTGATCATGTTAAGACAAAAGGAAATAGAGAACTTACGTCCATGGTACCGAGTTCCGCAAAGAAATGGTCGAGGAGGCTACGCTTGGCTTCTCGGACTTGGCAGTAGACAATAGACTTGGGGATTGAATTCCGCAGGCCAGCACAGACCATGTTCACGTAAGACAAAACATTTGATCCTGTTGCCAAATGTAAAAGGTGTGAGATAGGAATATATATACCACAATAAATTATATGCTTTAACCTGTACCTATTCGTCTGAGATAGGAATCGTTGTAACGGTCGAAAATGGAGTGTGTAGGGTTACCACCCTTCTCAACATCCTGAGGAAGCTTCCTGAAGAAATCAACAGTGAGGTAACTGCACTCCATGTCCACCAGCTGCAGTGTTGCTTTCTTACTTCCCTCTCGCATTTTGTCCAACGACTCTATGGCTGCATTCGTCACCTCTACTCTCAGAGCTGGGTATTGCTTTAGCTCCTGCACATGTTCAAACCATCAATAACATTGAACAGAAGTACCGGGTTGTTTGAGATATATATATATTTATAAAGAGAAAAAAGAGAACGTACCACAGTCTCATTCACAGACTTGTGAACCAGATCCTTCAAAATGGCATGAACCTAGTAATATTTGAACCACACAAAAGAAAGGTAAAAAAACACATGTGAGACTCTTATTTCTTATTTTGTTAGGTTGTTGATTAGTGTTGTTTTAGACAAGTATGAGTTGGTACAGTGTCAACAGATGCTTCAGCCGGGCCTCGGATGGAGACAATAGAAGACTCAATGAGACGACGGTAACCTTGCTCAGGAGCAATCAAGTGAGGCTGGTAACCATCAGCCTCAGTGACCAGCTTGCGGATGTTGTCCATTGCTAGCTGCTTGTCAAATTGGAGTCTCTTCAGAGCCGCAGGAAGCTGGTTATCAAATACGTTATACACCTTTTCACCACCAGCGCGCCTGCGTAATCAATCAGGTTCAGAATTACATTTGTTTTATTTGTAGATTTTTAATTGATTTAAGAGTCAAAAAATCAACTCAGACCAATCAATTTGAAGCAAAAAAAAAAGTCAAAACGTACACTCCATCAAGATGCTCCTTGAATATTTGATCAAAAAGCCGACATATCTCCATTATTGAGTACAACTTCCCCTGCACCAAAAGAGTAATTAAACCTTGAAAACTAACAATACAATCAAAGACAAGGGAATACACAATCTTACCCCTGCATCAGCTGCAATAGGCTTTCCAAGGCGACTTAGTTCAGTTTCGAGCTCTGATACTGTTTTGTTAATAAGTGACTGAATGCCTGGAATTCTCGCCTTGATCACATGTTCTAGATGCTGTGCAACGACAACAAAAATGTTGCAGTTAGGCTTTGCGCTGATAGTTGCCACAAACTTCCTAGTTTCCTAGAAGGATATTGTGATAAATTATATCTATATTTTCTAGCTGTTTTGTCTGCTAAGAGAGTTAGCACAAATTGTTGTGCCCTGAAACTTCTATTTACTAGCCCTAACAATTTTTAAAATTCAACTTACTCATTATAAAGATCCTCGTGAAAGCACTAACCTTGGAGAGCATCTTTGCCAAATGTTCGGAACCCATTTTATGAGCAAGGTGCCTATACTCTGTAGTGTTGGAAAAGTATTCCCTCTCTCTTTTCCGAGCGGCAATCATGTCAACATTTTTGTTAATATCTGCTTGAGAACGGTTTACAACACCAACCCATGGATATTTGAGTTTAAAAGATCTCCCTTCCAGAATCTGAGCAAAAACCATCATTTCGTAAGTAGCAGTCCACACAACAAATATTAATGACGAAGCATCTGTATTATGTTTACTACAGAAATTAGCGTGTTGTAGCTTAACATCATATCAGAGACTAAATATGTAGAGAGATCTTTCTGCATTTCCAACGAATTTTACTCTCAGTAATTGCAGCTTATGATACAAGTATTCTATAATTAGACAAGGCAACTTACTTCGACTGCATCGGTCCCCTTGTCCATAAGATCAATCTTCGTCAAGACACCAAATGTTCTCTCCCCTGTGGAGATCACAAAGAGTATAAGAGACACAGGGTGATAGCATCATAATGGGTGGCAAAAATAATGGTTTGAAAAACGCTTACCTGATGGATCAACCTCACGGGAAATTTTAATTGCATCTGAGGTAGCAAGATCTTGGTTCGCAGGTGAAATTGCCAAAATGATGCAGTTAGGCTATAAGGAAATTTGATTAAACATGTAGGGAGAATAGTTATGTATTACACAATCTAATTTAAAACATTAAAGGGTCTGTGAGTAAGGATTTCCTTTTACCTTTTCAATGTATGACCGAACCATGTTTTCAATGTCCTTCACTATGCTATCAGATTGTCCCTCTGCATCAACCAAAAGAATTTTTTCATGTCATGTTATAGCAAACTACCTAGGGTAAAGAATAAAGTATATTGCCTCATGCTACATCGCTAGAGAAATAGACCTAAACTCCTTGCTCAACTGTTCCAGCACGGAGTGTAGTTAATGTAACTTACCAACAGCAACTTTTGTAAGGCCTGGAAGATCGATCAGTGTCAAGTTGACAACTGCACACATAGCAACGATGATAACAAGTTTAGAGAGTGACATGTCAAGTAATTTGAAAGCGATTTTTGTGTTTTGTCCTAACCGTTGGGAGAATATATGCTCAGGTGAATGGGAACACTAGAAATCGCCTTGCTACGTCCAGTCTCTCTGTCAGTCTCATCTTGAATCTCCTTCCTCACAGCAGCTTTAGAGGTAAATGAAGAAACCAAAAATCAATGAATCTATAAAAGAAGATTAAACTTGAACTGCAACTGAGACAACCGAACCCACCAAAATCAGTAAATCTTTTCCTCGGGAGGTGAAGAAACTCTGCATACTCCCGAGTTCCATCATCAATCTTTTGCAACTGTAAGACAAGGGGCCTTCGAGTCACGATACCTACACAAACAGTTTCCAACAAATGCATAAGCAAATTCTCAATTTCAAAACTAGGCACGAAATGTTGACACTGTGATTACCAGATCCACGAGGTAAAAAGTCCTTTCCGACGATACTCTCCAGGACTGAAGACTTCCCTGAGCTCTGTTAATACAACAATGATACTACATCAAACTTAAGGCCGCCTAGAATTATCAAAGTAACACTCTCCACAACAATCGTAACTATTAAGACCAACAAGTGACAAAAATATCGAAGTCAAAGCCAAGTCAACAATCCACAATACCAAAGCTAGTACATACTACAGGCTATTCAACTCTAGTTCGCCAAGATCCGAGGCAAAAATAACGAAGTTTAGGGAAAATTAATTTTCAATTTACAAACTCAATATCTATTCAGAGTGACGAATCAATGAGATTGAGATGGATCGAGATGTAAACCTGACCACCAACGACGGCAATCGCAGGCAATGAATCCCAAAGAGTTGGTAAAGCGCTGGAATCTCCATGGTCTCCTAGAGCCGTGCAAGCTCTTTGTATCTTGTTAACCAGAGAGATCAGATTCTCCATCGTCTTTTACTCTTCTTTTGATCTCCAGGTTCAAAAGAGAAACCCTAAGGCTGCTGCGGTTAAAATACAGTAGCAGCTAGAGCAGATCGGCGAAGATCTGGTAGCTTCGCCGGAAAAAATAACACCGTTAGGTATAGATCTGTGATGTGCGACGGTGAGATATGGAACCAGAGAGAGAAAGAGAGAGTTTTTGAATTGAGTCGAGGAGAGAATTTTGCGAGTGTTTGTTGTTTTTGGTTTTCTCCTTGGGAAAAAGTAAAAGGGGAGAAAGCGGTTTAATAAATCCAATGCAGAGGTTTTTTTCTCCTTATATGTGAAACGGCGTGTTGTTTATTTTGATACTTCAAAAACGACGAGGTGTTGTAACCAGGTCGATTTTCTTATTAAAGGAATGTAAATCTAAATTATATTGGAATATAGAATATATTTTAAATTAGACGAGTGGACAGAGAAAGAAAATAAAAAGATTATCACTTTGTAGAGAAAAGTGATTTCAAGTGAACCACGAACATCCTCATTCCTCCTCCTAGCCAACGGTACATTGATCGGGGATTTAAAAAAGTAAGAGACGTTGAGAATTTTTTTTTTGAATTAATATAAAATTATATTCAGCCCAAAACATCGTTTTTACAAGGAATGCATCATTTTAAATTGAAATTCATAAATAAATTGAAATTGGTGCTTATGTGTGGCAAACCACACTTGTAATCTTTCCTCGTATTAATATTCTCCTAGATCGCGAATTGAGTTGAGACGTTGAGAATTATGATTGTTTATTCAAAAGAAAGACAATAAACAACAAAATAACTGTGAGTTTGAAAATTTGAATGTCTGTCTACTCATATATTCTGCTTTTGTCTTTTGTATAATATCAAATGTGATGAAAGTTCTTTAACAAAAAAAAATATGTGATGAAAAAAGTTGACAAGGAAAACAAAAATTTGGAATCCATGTAGCATCCGAATTGTGTTCTTTTTTCCGTTTGTTTCTTATGAGATTTTGTTAGTTTTTAAATCAAAAATCTTCTATGATTGTTCTAGGCTTAGGCAAAATACCAAGAATCAAATAACCAAATCGGAATCAAACCGAATTTGAACTGAACCGAGATTCTAATATGTATCTGAAATACTTGAAAGACAATTATATGATAATGTCTAATTATATTCAGATTTGATATCACTTAATTACCAAAAATTATAATTATAAACCCAAAATACCAATTATTTTAGACCAAAATATCCAAAATATATAAAAGTTCTTACTTATATTTGTTAAAATTTAACCACACTTCATTTAAATTTAATATTTTTTTTAGTTTTTCTTTCTCATATTTTGGAGCTCCAAACCGACCCAAATGCAGATAGAGCCAAACTGAATCCGAATAAAAATTACAAATACCCGAATGGGTCTTACGCCTCTAAAATCCAAAAATCTGAAATATTTAAACTGAACTTGAATGTCCATGCCCTAATTGTTTCTCTATGCCTTTTTAAGATGGACCTTCTTTTTATGAGTGAAATGGTTAGATCCGGTAAGGTGAAGAAATTTGCGTTTCTATTTCTCTAGTGTAGGTTTTTTTTAAGATACGGTTTGTTTAAAAAAAATTCAAAATATAAAAGATAGCTGGGGAAAACTCTAAACTTTGTAAATTGTAGGTTTTCCTTGATACGATTGAAAACTCTTATGATTTTTAAGTTTGAGAGATAAAAAAAAAAGAAAACAATATTCATTTACATTGATGTATATATGTCGTATGTTACTTATTTGACATCTTTCCCAAAATTTACGCCAAAATCTCATTTTATGGAGCCAAGCTAAGATAAATGGATCGACTAATTAGTTGAACTTAACTTTATGGTGGTAAGAGGTAATGTTGAGTTTTTAACTTGCGGAAACGATATTTTCTTTGCCAACACTTAGACACAAGAGATTGATAACCGAGTTCCCGGCCTCTAACCGGTACGTCTCGGGTGGGAACCGTCTCCCACAACTTTCACTATCAAGCAAAGATATTACAAGCCCTAATGGAGTTTCTCTTTCTTCGTGTGACAGGTTTGATCTCACACACAAAAAGAAAACTAGAAGGAGGTTACAATCAAAGAAGCACTCAAAGAACACAAAGATAAAGACTTGAACTCTCTTTGTGTCTCTCTCTCTTCTTGTCTATGTCAATCTCTACTTCTCTTTGTTTCTCTCTTTGTATCTCTTGCGGCTCTGCTCTCTTTCTTCTCTACTTCCTTGAGACATAAGCTGCTGTCTTTATATATAAAAAAAAACCGTACGTGCTCTGTTTCCATTTTTCTGTTGCCGACATGTGGATATGTGGAATGGACCAGCCCAACTTGAATTACCATTAAGTTGACTTCGGATTTGGGCTGAGGTGAAATAGACTGAGGCCCATATCTCACAATCTCCACCTTGGGCTCAGTCTTCTTTTCTTTCACCTTTAGTAAGCCCAGCCTAAAAAACATGTCTTCCTCCATCATGACAAAAACTTTGTCGTTACCTGATGATAGATGTGAAGCTTCTTCTTCACTTTACCAAAAAAACCAGAACAACAAGCCTTACATCCGCCTGTGATTTCTCCAGCTAAATCCATCGCCTGCTTCACCGCCATTAGAACCCGACGCCCACGATGCCTCAGCCAAAACCAAAGTCGTGTCTTTAGCTCGACGCCGTGACGCTCAGATGTGATTTTGACCCGATCTCTGTGTTTTCCGGTGTTGTTGGGTTTGACTCCACACACAATGGGCCTTAAATGGGCCACATATTTTACACATAAAGAAGAAGAACGTAGGCTGCTGGCTAGGGTTAATCCCAAGAAGCAAACATATATAAATGCTACAAGGATCATTTCAGATGACAATAGTGAGATAGGACAAGACATAGAAAGAGTAAAAGGAGAAGAGAGTTCTTGCTACGTTTTTGCTTTCTTCTTAGTATCTTCTTTTGTTCTTGTTAGATCATGTGGTTCCTTGTGTAAACCTGAAACAAGATAACATCACAAGCTAGTGGTGGTTGTAATCTCTTTGATCTAGTGAAGTTTGGGAGCAAGAGTCCTCCCACGAGATGTACCAGTTAGAGGCTGGGAACTCGTTAAACTGAGAGTGTCATTTACAGCTCAAGTTCTTTACTAGTCATAAAGTTTGAGTCTTTAAGTAGCAACACAGATTCATAAGACTCTACAAGTGGTATCAGAGCACCAGGCTTGGTGTAAGGTTACAAAAGAGGCTCAGGGCAAGGTTTACAAGGAGAAAGACTCAATGAGTACCTCAAGGATTGAGGTGGACAGATTTGATGGGACTGGTGATTTTTCGTTATGGAAAGTCAGGATGTTGGCTCACTTTGGTGTTCTAGGGCTTAAAGGGATCTTGACTGATGACAAGTTGTTGAAAGATCCAGTTACTATGGAAGAAGGGTCAGAAACAGCTGAAAAGGATCTGGAAAAAGGAGCAGCTGAAGCGTCTCAACTACCTCCAAGTATTGATCCAGCCAAGTTTGAGAAATCTGAAAAGGCAAAGGATTTAATTATCTTAAATGTTGGAAATCAAGTGTTAAGGAAGATCACAAACTGTGAAACAGCAGCAGCTATGTGGTCAACACTGAACAAATTATACATGGAGACTTCTTTGCCTAATCGCATCTACTTACAGCTCAAGTTCTATACTTTCAAAATGACTGACTCTAAAAGTATAGATGAAAATGTTGATGAGTTTCTTAAGTTAGTTGCAGACTTGAACAACATAGGGGTAGATGTGTCTGAAGAAGTTTAAGCCATATTGTTGTTGAGTTCATTATCTGACAAGTATGAACAGCTCAAGGAAACACTCAAATATGGTAGAGACACTCTAAGTTTGAATGAAGTCATAGGTGCTGCCAAATCCAAGAAAAGAGAGTTGGCTAAAAGTGGAAAACTTTCAAGATCACAGGCTGAAGGATTGTATGTTGAAACAAGGGGCATACAAGCCAACAGGTTTGACAAAGGTAATGGCAAACCAGGGAAAGGGCGTTCTAAGAGCAAAGGCAGATCAAAATCAAGGCCTAAGCACAATAAGAACAACAAAGGTTGTTTTATCTGTGGCAAAGAAGGACATTGGAAAAGAGAATGTCCTAAAAAATTCTCAAACAAGTCTACAAACTCTGCAAACATAGCAACAGAACCAATGCAACCACTAGTGTTAACAGCAAGCCCAAATGACACTAAAGAAGAATGGATTATGGATTCTGGTTGCAGTTTTCACATCACACCAGATAAAGAGTCTTTGTTTGATCTTAGGGAATTTAATGGTGGTAAAGTCTTGATGGGCAATATGTCTCACAGTGAAGTAAAAGGGATTGGTAAGATAAAGATCTTAAACCCAGACGATTTTGTGGTCATCTTGACAGATGTTAGGTACATGCCTACCATGGGAAGGAATCTCATTTCCTATGGACAATTAGAAAAGAGTGGCTGCAAATATGAAGGACAAGATTTTGTAGTCACTTTCTACAAGGACGGGCAGAAGGTAATATCTGGGAAATATCAAGACGGCTTGTACTATCTACAAGGGAAGGTAGTAAAGGGAGAAGCTGATGTGGTTATATCACAAGTTGACATGACAAATATTTGGCACTTTAGACTGGGACATATGAGCGTGAAGAACATGAATGTTCTGGTCAAAGAAGGTTATTTGTCAAAGAACGAGGTTGACAAGTTGGATTTTTGTGAGAGTTGCGTTCTTGGAAAATCTCACAAGTAGAGTTTTCCCATAGCCAAACACACAACTAAGGGAATCCTAGACTATGTGCACTCAGACCTGTGGGGATCACCATCTACACCTGATAGTTTAGGAAACTGCAAGAACTTTGTATCATTTATTGATGACTACTCTAGAAAAGTGTGGATTTATTTTCTGAAGACTAAAGATGAAGTCTTCTCAAAGTTCAAGGAATGGAAAGTTGCTGTGGAAAATCAGACAGGGAAGAAAATCAAATGTTTGAGGACAAATAATGGGTTAGAATTCTGTAATCAGCAGTTTGATTGTTATTGCAAGGAGGCTGGCATTAAAAGGCATAGAACATGCACCTACACTCCACAACAAAATGGGGTTTCAGAAAGGATGAACCGAACCATAATGGATAAGGTTAGATGCATGTTAGCGGAGACTGGTTTAGATCAGAGTTTTTGGGCAGAGGCTGCCTCAACTGCAGCTTATCTCATTAACAGAACTCCAAGTTCAGCCTTAAATTTTAAGCTCCCAGAACAGGTATGGACAGGTTCAAAACCAGATTTAAGTCATCTTAGAAGGTTTGGATGTTCTGTTTATGTTCATGTTACTCAAGATAAAACTAGTCCAAGAGCAGTTAAAAGAGTTTTCATGGGTTATCCTTTTGGTATTAAAGGATACAGAGTCTGGTTACCTGAGGATGAAAAATGCACAACAAGTAGAAACGTGGTGTTCAATGAAAATGAAGTGTTCAAGAACACCATTGGTAGTGCAGATGGAAAAGTAGAAGAATCTGATAAGGCGGAAAAGAAACGGGAGAAGAGAGCTGGAAAGAAGAAAGTATCGTTCAGCCATGATCTTGTCAGAGGTCCTTCTACAAGTTATTCTAATGTGAGAGAATCATCTTCTCAAGGTGGAGAAATATCTTCATCGGAAAGTTCTGAAAGCTCAGAAGAATCTTGGATGGATGAAGATTTTGATGGATCAGAGAACGAGCAATCTCTTGATAATTACTTGCTGGCTAGGGACAGGAAAAGAAGAAGTAATATTCGAGCTCCATCCAGATTTGAAGATGCAGATTATGTGGCATATGCTTTATCAGCAGCAGAAGACTTGGAAACAGAAGAACCCAAGTCTTATGAAGAAACAATGCAGAGCAAGAAGAGAAAGTATTGGGAAAATGCAATCAAAGAGGAGATGGATTCTCATAAACGAAGTCAGACTTGGGATCTAATTCAGAAACCAGAAAAGCAGAAACTGGTTGGATGCAAATGGATTTTTAAATTAAAACCAGGCATACCCGGAGTTGAAAAACAGAGGTACAAGGCCCGCTTAGTTGCCAAGGGTTTTTTGCAGCAGGAAGGAGTTGCCTATAATGAGGTGTTTTCTCTAGTTGTGAAGCATGTCTCCATCAGGTTAATGCTGTCAATTGTGGTTAACATGGATTATGAATTAGAGCAAATGGATGTTAAAACAGCTTTTCTGCATGGGAAGCTAGAAGAGATGATCCTAATGAGTCAACCTGAAGGTTTCATCCAAGAAGGAAACGAGAACAAAGTCTGTTTGTTGAGAAAGTCCTTGTATGGCCTAAAATAATCTCCTAGGCAATGGAATCAGAGGTTTGATGGATTCATGAAGGATCAACAGTTTGAAAAAAGTAGTCATGACCCGTGTGTCTACATGAAGGATACTCAAACTGATCAAGCTATTTATTTGTTGTTGTACGTTGATGATATGTTAATAGCTTCAGGAAATATGACAATTATCCAGAATCTCAAAGACAAGCTGAACAGTGAATTTGAAATGAAAGATTTAGGAAAGGCTTCAAGAATTCTAGGTATGGATATTGTAAGAGATAGAGAAAAGGGAGTGTTGACTTTATCTCAAGGAAAGTACTTGGAAAAGGTTTTGAAAACTTTTGGAATGTTTGAAGCAAAGCCAGTGGTTACACCAACTGCATCTCACTTCAAACTCAGGAGCTTATCAGAAGAGGAAAAGAAAACAGAAGCTGTACACATGGACAATATTCCATATGCAAGTGCTGTTGGGAGCTTAATGTACGCCATGGTTGGGTCAAGACCAGACTTAGGATTTGCTGTGGGTTTTATTAGCAGATTTATGAGTGATCCAAGCAGAGATCATTGGTCAGCGGTGAAATGGGTGTTAAGGTACTTAAAAGGTTCGTTTACTCAAAACTTAACTTTTAAGAAGGATTCAAAGTTTTGCATTGAAGGGTTTTCAGACTCAGATTATGCAACAGATTTAGATAAAAGGAGGTCAGTTACAGGATATGTGTTTAAAGTTGGTGGGAATACAGTGTCTTGGAAATCTAGTCTATAGTCAGTTGTGGCTCTTTCAACAACTGAAGCAGAGTACATGGCTCTTACTGAAGCAGTGAAAGAAGCACTTTGGTTGAAGGGTTTATGTTCAAAATTGGGTTTCAACAAGACAGTGTTAAGGTTAATTGTGATTCACAAAGTGCAATATCCCTAGCAAAGAATCCAGTTCACCACGAAAGAACCAAACACATAGACAACAAATTTCATTTCATCAGAGATATTGTTGCTCAAGGTGATGTTGTCCTAAGCAAGATACATACTTCAGTAAATCTAGCAGATTTTTTGACAAAGACAGTACCTGGTCCGAAGTTCCAGTTTTGCTGTGAGTTTCTCAACATCCACTGAAGTGGAGAAGCAGCTCCAGGTAACTCCAATGACCTCACAGAAAACATAAAAAAAAGAAATAGGAGCATGTTTCTGTGAGTAATACTCAAGTGTCAGAATTGAGTAAAGGGTTTTATCGGAGATGGAGTTACCTGTAGAGTTCTGGAACTATGCAGAGTCACTAGTTCCAGGTGGAGTATCTGACAAAAAAGAATTGGTTAGAGGATCACACCATGTCTTGAGATTGGAGGAATCAGTCAAGAGAAAGTTATTCAAGGCGGTTATATTATCTGAAGATTTCTGAATCATGTTGAAAGTGATACCGGTTTCCGGTGGAGTTACTATTGAAAGAGAGAGTGAGAATGATAGTAGCTCGTGGTTTTAAAAAATTTCTCCTAAATCGGAAGGGTTCCAGAAACGGAGAAAGAGTTATGAAACCGGTAAGGTACCTGAAGTTTTTTTTTTCTGAGCAGCTAGATGTCGCAAATTGATGTTGAGATACAGTTGATTGAAGAAGAAGAAAAAAATGGAACAGTGTTCACGCTCATGAGTAAAATCAGAAACTCAAATAATTCAACCAAAATTAAGAGTAATCGACGAGAAAGGGCTCACCTGAGGGTCGTTGGAAGTGATTGAGCAATGGAGCTCACCGGAGAAGCGTTGGATCATTTCAGATGACAACAGTGAGATAGGACAAGACCTAGAAAGAGTAAAAGGAGAAGAGAGTTCTTGCTACGTTTTTGCTTTCTTCTTAGTATCTTCTTTTGTTCTTGTTAGATCCTGTGGTTCCTTGTGTAAACCTGAAACAAGATAACATCACAAGCTAGTGGTGGTTGTAATCTCTTTGATCTAGTGAAGTTTGGGAGCAAGAGTCCTCCCACGAGATGTACCAGTTAGAGGCTGGGAACTCGTTAAACTGAGAGTGTCATTTACAGCTCAAGTTCTTTACTAGTCATAAAGTTTGAGTCTTTAAGTAGTAACACAGATTCATAAGACTCTACATCCGGCGAGATCTCTTGCCGCCGTTCCTTTCTCGTGGCCGGCAAAGTTCTCAAGCCTCACCATTTAAACCGCTAAGCCGTAATCTTCTCCTTTGCCTCTTTGATAGTTATGTCCCATGCGATTTCAATATCGCATCTCCGGTGCTTCCTCTGTCACCATTACCCTGTGCAAGCTCAGGTATTCACAAACTCCTCTTCATCTCTTTGTTGTGATGATTTTAGTTTGTCCCTCTCTGAGATTTCAAGTTCAGGAAATTTTCAGAATTTTGCCTCTTCTTCTCCACAGCTTGACATGAGATACTTAAATCTCCTTCCTTGTTAGCTGCTTATAACATGCTTCCCGTAACTTCAGGTAATCTCTTTTCCTCTGAAGTATTACTCTCGACTTATCTGTTAAAATTCAAGAATTTTTAGTGAAGAACTGAATTCTTTTTTTTCTTTTTTTTTCTTTTTCTTGAATCTCTCCCATCAGCTCCACCTGGAATCAATATCTCCTTATTGCAATTCCAGATGCCTACAGGTAACTCCGTAACCCATTTGATTTCTTTATTTCGTATCGACATAAGAACCACCTTGAAACTGACCTATTTCCTTGTTCTTTTTCCTGCGAGAGCGTACTGTCGATATGGGAGTTACCTGGAGCTGCTCTGTCCTTCAGACAAAGTTTAGGGGATCGCAGCAAACTTGAAGCTTCTGTTCAGCTACTACTTCCTTTCGAAAAACTACTGCTTTGTTGCTTACGACTTTCTTGCTTAAGACAACATCTCCTTTAAACACTAGGTCTCTGATGAAGTCTATCTTTGAAAAGCCCTTTGCTACCACCCTAGCATTAAACTCTTGCTTTTCAACAGCTCCTAGTAGTCCTGGTTTCGATTTAACAAACCTTTTACTTCCATCAAGCTTCTGCTCTTCTTCAGCAATTTTCCCATGCTTCTCTTCCTTGCTTTTCTTTGCTTCCTCACTGGTTTTAGGTTCCGCATCAAATCAAAGAATTGATGAGCTGATCTGAATAAGAGTTAAAAATAGTAATAGTTAAAGTGTTGGGTCAAATTATATAACTCGTTGGAATGGACCGTCTGATTTTTGTCTACGAACACAACAGCTTTAATTGCCTTGAGAATAAATATTGAGTGCTATAGAAGAAAACTTCATCACTTGCTTAGAAAATTGTCCCATTTTTCATCTTGTAGTAGCCAAAGCATAAGCCACACTCCCAGAATATTCTTTAACGCTGTAAGATTCTCCACCTTGAATTGATGAACCCTTTTCTTTAAAATCATGTAGAGTAGGTCCCTGAACTAGATTGTCACTAAAAATCACTCTCTTAGACTTCTTCTTTCTCAATCCTTGTTCAGCCTCCATAGTTTCTGTACTCATCTTCCTAGAAACAATCTGCTCACTCTTAGCAACTGCGCCTTGTAGATAATAGAGACCTTTGTGATATTTCCCTGATATCACCTTCTTATTATCCTTGTAGAAGTGAACCATAAGATCTCTTCCTTCATACTTGCAGCCTGATTTTTCTAACATCCCATAAGAAATCAGATTCCTACTCACTTCCGGCATGTACTTAACATCCTTGAGTATCACTTCAGAACCATCTTGGTTTTGAATTCTGATCTTCCCAGTTCCCTTGATGTATCCATGAGTGTTGTTAGCCATTAACACTCTTCCACCATTGAGCTCCTTGAAGTCAAACAAGACTTCCTTGTCTGGTGTACTGTGGAATGTACATCCAGAATCCATAATCCATTCCTTCTTCATATCTTGCGCACTAACCGTTAACATCATCGGTTCCTTGTGCTCAGTTGCTAAATTTGCAGATTATGTGGGTTTCTTTGTTGTTCTCTCTGGACAATCCCTTTTCCAGTGATCCTCACTTCCACATATGAAACATCCTGTGTCACTCTAGTCGTACCTAGGCCTTGACTGAGCTCTGCCTCTGCCTCTAGACTTGCCTCTCCCTTTCGTTCTTCCTCTAGCTTCAACGTACAACCCCTCTCCTTGTGAACTTGAGGCTCTCTCGCTCTCTAACAACTCTCTCTCTTTTGACTTGGCAGCCCCTGTGACTTCATTCAATCTGAGTATGTCTCTGCCATACTTGAGAGTCTCCTTGAGGTGATCATACTTGTAGGGTAGCGAACTCAATAGAAGTATAGCTTGTACTTCTTCTGACACTTCCACTCCTAGGTTGTTTAGGTCTGCAACCAGCTTTAGGAAGTCATCAACGTTCTCATCTATACTCTTCGAATCATTCATCTTGAAGGTACAGAACTTAAGCTGTAGGTAGATACGATTAGGCAAAGAAATCTCCATGTACAACCTGTTTAAAGTAGACCATATATCTGCTGCTGTCTCACAGTTACTGATTTTCCTTAGCACTTGATTCCCCACGTTCAACACAATCAGATCCTTAGCCTTTTCTGAGTTCTCGAACTTCGCTGAATCAATGTTTGGATCTAAGTCAGGAACACCATCTACTCCCTTCTGTGTATCTTTCTTAGCAGCTTCTAATTCTTCTTTGGTCGGCGCTGGATTCTTCAACAGTTTGTCATCTGTGAAGATCGACTTATGCCCTAGAACACCAAAGTGAGCTAACATGCGAACTTTCCATAAAGAAAAGTCGCCACTTCCATCAAATATGTTTACCTTAATACGAGTGTTTGTCATTGAGTTTCCCTGCTTGAAACCTTGCCTTGACTCTCTTGTAAAACCCTTCTAGCACTTGCAATCAAAACCTGGATTGGTCTGATACCACTTGTTGAGTTTTTAACTTACGGAAACGATATTTTCTTTGCTAGAACTTAGACACAAAAGATTGATAACCGAGTTCCCGGCCTCCAACCGGTACGTCTCGGGTGGGAACCGTCTCCCAACTTTCACTATCAAGCAAAGATATTACAAGCCCTAATTGAGTTTCTCTTTCTTCTTGTTACAGGTTTGATCTCTTTCTTCTTGTCTCTCTCTCTTCTTGTCTATGTCAATCTCTACTTCTCTTTGTTTCTCTCTTTGTATCTCTTGCGGCTCTGCTCTCTTTCTTCTCTCCTTCCTTGAGACATAAGCTGCTGTCTTTATATATAAAAAAAAACCTTATGTGCTCTGTTTCCATTTTTCTGTTGCCGACATGTTGATATGTGGAATAGACCAGCCCAACTTGAATTACCATTAAGTTGACTTCAGATTTGGGCTGAGGTGAAATAGACTGAGGCCCATATCTCACAATCTTTATCTGGGCCCATATTCCACTTGTTGATATGTGGAATGGACCAGCCCAACTTGAATTACCATTAAGTTGACTTCGGATTTGGGCTTATGCTTTGGCTACTACAAGAAAGATATTACAAGCCCTAATGGAGTTTCTCTTTCTTCTTGTTACAGGTTTGATCTCACACACAAAAAGAAAACTAGAAGGAGCTTACAATCAAAGAAGCACTCAAAGAACACAAAGATAAAGACTTGAGCTCTCTTTGTGTCTCTCTCTCTTCTTGTCTATGTCAATCTCTACTTCTCTTTGTTTCTCTCTTTGTATCTCTTGCGGCTCTGCTCTCTTTCTTCTCTACTTCCTTGAGACATAAGCTGCTGTCTTTATATATCAAAAAAACCTTACGTGCTCTGTTTCCATTTTTTTGTTGCCGACATGTTGATATGTGGAATGGACCAGCCCAACTTGAATTACCATTAAGTTGACTTCGGATTTGGGCTGAGGTGAAATAGACTGAGGCCCATATCTCATAGGTAACGTCTAGGGAAAGGAGGATAGCCAAATTTTAAGCTACTTTTCTTCGATTAGATTTTAAGCCAAATTTTAAGCTACTTTTCTTCGATTAGATTTTAACTTCATAAACTTGAAGAAAAACAAATATAATAAGAGACAATAAAGCTAGAAAAATACTATAGTAGAACGATAAATATAGAGGCGTCAGTGCCAACATCAACATCCATTACTTTCCAAAAGACGAAATCATTTTTACAAGAGGCAAAACCTTTTTGGATTTTATTTTTTGGCATCAAAATAGAATCATCAATTAAGCAGGTATGATAGGACTTTTCTCAAAAGAAAAAAAAATCTGGAAAGTTAGAGCTTACATGAGGAAATAAAAACCTCGGAATCGAGCTTTCTTTGTGAGAAAATCGGCGACACAGACAATCAACGTCCGAGCAATACAAGAAATAGGAAAAAAAAGAAAAATAAAATTTTAAGAGATAAAAGATCATCCAATTCTAGTGCAAACGTCGGCCAGTCTTGTGGCACATCAAAACGACGCTAATAGATTCTTGCAATCAGTATGAAAAGCAACCTCACAAATATGCAAGTTACTCAAACTCTGCATACCCAAATGAGAAAAAGTTAAAAATGTGTGATACAAACTTTGTATCACTATTTTGCGTATGTCAAGTGTATGCTTGATTTATTGATGTTTTGCAAGAAATTTGAAATTTTCAGATAAGCATAGATCAATGCATTAAGACACACAAAGAAATGGCTTAACATTTTGGCACATGTAGTAAATCATGAATAAAGATGTGAATTCTTCGTCTTAGCCATACAATACCATACAAATACTGATCATATCTCATATCGAATACACCCAACAAAGTAAATGATCGCGTTGATCACAAATGAACCCAACAACATCTTTCAGCCTTTTTCTAGCTTTCCCATTCAGTAAATGTCCAGCTGGTATTTTTTCTTTCATCCAGAAGATAAATATCCGACAATTGGTATCAGATAGGCCCAACTACTCTGGTGGACTTGTTGCCAATAAGATATTGTACATTTATTCCTCCAAACACATATTTTCACATTCATGGCAAATAACATCTATCATATGATGTTTCAAACGCAAAAGTTGATTAAAACTTTATTTTAACATTGTTAATAACTATTAGACATTAAGGAGTGAATTTCTAATAAATGTATTGTTGGAAAACAAAAAAAAACTATCAACCATATGTCTTACAGAATGTGATTACAATTTATTATCCAATTATGAATAGTCTACAACACACAATTTGAGAGATTAAAAAATGTTTTAGAGGAAAAGAGCATCGAAAAACTAATCGGAAATACACACATAAACAGAAACATGTCAGTGATCTCTTCTTTGATCAATACATCTAATTTCTAACCGATTTTAAACGAATTTGTCACCAAATCAGACTAATATTATGTGTTCTGATTTTACGTCCAAATAAATGTATGTAGGAATTCTGATTTGGTAGGAAATTATTTTTAGAAGTCCATTAAGAAAACGTCAAACATGATGGTCTAATCCCCTAATGACGAAGCATTTGTAAGTAGGAACATGGACACAAGTGTAGTGAGAGAAAGTTGAGAGAGAAAATGCTCTCAAGGTTCACTTTCCCGAGAGTCTATTCCAAGTAAAAGTTTTAAATTAGACTAGATCTAACTTTCCTTTCTTGCCTAAAACTGCAATGTTTCCTTTGTTCCTAAGAGTTACAAGAGTGACCGGAAATCTTCCTCCGTTCAACTCACCGCCTAACCAAAGCTGGTGTTAACTATCTCGGGGCCATCCAAAGGTCTCTGAAGAACCATTTCATTTTTTCTGTCGGTTGGTCATTGCCGCCGACGAGATCCCTTCCAACGTTTTCTCTCGTCTTTGAACTATTCGAGTCTCTTATCCATGGTGTTTTCAGTCATGTTGCGATGAACACTCTCCTGCATCCTCAATTCATGTCGACATGTCAGGAAGATCTACTCACTCCAACCTCTAACTTTCACAGGCCTGTTGGAGGTGGGTTTAGCATACCTCCCTCCCCCACAAATCAGCTCGACCCATTAATCGTCCAGACCCATTTATGAATTAAAGCCCAACAAGCCAACTGACCTGGCCACGCGTCAGTTCAGGTGTTGGGCTCAAGACAACTCCACCGAAAGCAGGATGAGCGACACAAAGGCCTTGGGATGCAAGGCCAAAATCCGACCGTTTAAATCTTTACTATAAATACACCCACCTCATTTATTGAATGGGGGGGGAACGAAAGAAAATACATAAACTCTTCTATCTCCATTATCTTCCGGAACTGTCTTATTTACCGAACTGAAATTCTACAAGTCAACCCGACCTGATTATTATACCGAGCTCTATTCTATACAACAAAAATCTCGACCTATCTTAAATAAACTTGTGATCTTATCCTCCAACAATGCCATTCACTAGAGTTGTCGAACTCCTTTTTCCCGCCAGAGCCACCAGATCCGCCGGATCCAGCGCAACCACTGTCCACACTTTCACCGTGGTTTCTATATAGAGTTGGTCAATTAATTTACACCCCATCATTGTTCTTCACTGGACCTCCTTCCGGCTTTCATCCATAGTATTGCTTTTTGCCGTCTTTCTACTTGGAAGATTATCCTTGTCGTCTACCTTCCTTATTCCCTGCCTTGGTCTCCTTCAGTGATGAACTTCCTTTAGGCTAATGTAATGGCTCGCTGCCTTACCTAAGGAAATCATTACCAAGTCTAACTGCGGGACGAGCCAAGAATGATCGAAGAATATCCAAAGAAGTCGAGTAGTGCGATCCACGAAGGCAAAACAGAGAAAAACTCAAAAATTACCAAGAATTATTTGGAATGGATCAATGCCAAGGAAGAGTGATCGATGAAGATGGAGAAGTCGGGCCAATTCATGGCCATCCGACCATGGACCAGAGAACGATCACGGATCGTGTCCTAAATCGGCCATTAACCGGCCTAAACCAACGTTGACCACCTTAACCAACGTTCACTAGCAAGACTTGCCGTCCACGTCCGACGAAACTTGTGCCCACGTTTGGTTTAAGCACATGTTTTTAATGTGCTTGTTTGGAGCATCACGCAAGGAAAGATGTTGAGACATCTCCTCACGTATTGACACCTGTCTGGACACTTGTTAGATGCCTCCAACAAGTTTCCCTATAAATACAAGGCATTGGAGATGCATTCCTTCATCAGATCCGAAAACAAAATCTAGAGAGAAGATAGAAGAGAAAAAAAGAGAAGAGAAAAGATAAAAAAAAAAAAGAGTTGAGGGATCGTTGGAGAAAAGGAGAAGGAGAATGAGATTCATGCCAATTCCAGTACATTTTCCCAAAACCTTTTCCGAGGAATCCACGTTCTAGAGCTCAAAACAGAAGCTATAACCTAAAACCGGAGAAGCTCTAGCAGTGTGTCAAGCCTAAATCCGAATTTTGCCAAAGAGTCTAAGTGTTAGGTCTTAGTAGAGTCTGGATGGGGGGGGGGGGTTGTGTAGTGTATCGTGTCATATAGACCTTTTATACTTGCAACCCATGAGATATATCGGATGTGGACTCTCACGTAACATTACGTTCGTGAGACTGAAGCAGGTCGTGATATCATTATGTTGGAGTTTTCCGAGTGGTCCCAACATAAAATATTAGATTTTTCTGAGTGATCTCAACATTGGGTGTAATGGCTGTCAAGAGGAGGAATGCTATTTAGAGTCTAAGATTAGTTTAGGTTGCATTTAGATAGAGTCTAGGATTATTTTAGGTTGCATTTAGATAGAGTCTAGGATTTTTTTAGGTTGCATTTAGATAGAGTCTAGGATTAGTTTAGGATTGCATTATAGTTTATAAAAAGTTGTACTTGTAATTGCATTTATGTTTATTTGCTTCCACTTCCATTGTTGTGTGAAAATGCTTGTTAGAACAAATGTTTGCTACAAAGACCCCCACACCCCCTCCGAACCCCCGGTATGAGTATGTAATCCTCGATTACTTATGATTCTATTTTTCGTGATAGGGAACATTAGGACTTTTAGTGCTACAGAGCGCTAGGATCCCCTGTAGTAGATTTGGTGCCTTTTTGCAAAGATGTATGTTTTCTAAATGGATGTATTATTCGTACTTTGGGCATTAGGCTTTGGCCAAACAATATTTAATCGTGTTTTTAGAGTCGTTTTTGAAATAACTTTTTATGAAATAAATAAAGTATGTATTTAAATCAAGTCATGGCTGGTACAGATCTTATCCAGACCTAACACAACACTAAGGAAAGTGATTGGGTTGAAAAGCTCAGATCATGATCCGAAGATGGTTTATCTAAGGGTTTAGATTTGTCTTAAACCTTAGTTAAAACATTTTTGTTTAACTTCTTTGTGTAGTTCATGGGTTGTCCTTGGCTTGTCCGGTCATAGGGCTGTCCGTGTCCATAACTTGAAGTTTTCAAAAAAAAAAAAAAAAATTGAGTCGGAAAAGGCACATTAGGAATCAGGGGGGGGGAGGCGTTTCGTACTAAAAAATAAGTTAGAATACCTTTTTGATGCTTGCAGAGGAGTTAAGAATGTCTCGAAAAAGGTCTGATAGCTATGTGCTGGTGCCGAGAGGCTTGGGTTATCCGTATGTAGAAGAAGAAGAAGAAGTCAACTCAGTGGATCGTGATCCGTCTATCAACCACCACGTAGATACATGTGATGGAATTCCTCATTCTATATCAAGGAGTTCTCCATTGCAATCTGCTCAATTCAGCTCTGTCCAAGGATTTCAGCCACAACGTCCGAATCCGAATAATAATTCCCATAAGCATTCAGCTCCAAGATCGTATGATTCTTATCCAGAGTACCAGCCTCCAAGAGTTCAAGGTTCAAATAGCTGAGTATTTTCTAGATAAGGATGCATTTACATGGTGGGAAAGTATGTCTCCTCTCTACCAACGTCAGGAGATCACTTTTAAAGTCTTCATGAAGGAGTTTGAACGTAAATATTTTTCACCTGAAGCACGAGATCGATTGGAGCGTCAATTCAATAGTTTAGAGCAAGGGAAGCTGAATGTTTGAGCTTACAAGATGTTATTCATGAGGCTCCGAAGATACATTGGACCTGCCAAGCACGACCATAATGCCATGATACGACGATTCTTATGGGGACTAAGGTTGAACATTCAAGGCAGACTTATGTCCACAACCTACACGTATTTCACGGAGTTAGTGGAACGAGTAGTTTCTATCGAAGACGTAATTCGACAGAGGAAGAGATGAAGACAACTGCACCAGAAGTTCAACAATTCACTATAGCAGAGAGACAACTTGAGCGTGTAAGCTCTAATCCAATAAAAAGGGAGTTTACATCATGAAGACAAGGATCGAGCAAACGGAAGATGAGGATATAACAACCAAGGAGGACGAGGCAAAGCATCCTTTGATCCAAGATGATGCTATATATGTGGAAAGGCGGGACATATAACATGATTATGTATGGTGGGAAACTAGTTCAAGATAGCAAGATCTGTTAATGTTACATGTTTTACTTGTGGAGAAAATGGACATTACTCTATGACTTGCCCAAATAGGCCGGTCCAAAGAGCGGACTTGACCATCGAGCACCATCTCCCGGCACAGCTAGCTATTGAGGAACCTAAGAAGAAACAAAGACGAAGATCACCACCTAGAGTTTACGCTTTAAAATTAAATCCACCTAACCTTCCAGGCCCACCCCAGGGTCCCATTACATGTTTGATTAGGTTTTAGTTTTAGTTTTTATTATTGCATTATTGAGTAGTGCATAATGGTTAGTTAGATTTGAGTAGCTATGGTTGAGAATGCATAGTGTTAGTTTATAATCTAACATGATTTTGTGTTAGGAACATTACTTGTTGGTGGTAACCCCACCCATGTTTTGTTCGATTCGGGTGCAACCGATAGTTTGTAACTATGAAGTGGCTGGCAAATTCGTGATGGCATTTAAGAGATGGAGATGGGATATATAGTGCACATGGCAGGAAATCAAGTACTCAGGACCAGAGGAGTATTGAGAGAAGTACCGATCATTGTGGAAGATCAAACTTATCTAGAAAATCTATTAATAATGACAGTGGAGAGATTTGAGGTTATTTTGGGAATGAACTAGCTATCAAGACATCATGTGCATCTAGATTGTAGAAGAGGAAGAGTTATATTTGACATCAAGGAGCATGTTGTTTCTCCAAAATTGATTTGGTATCCGGCTACCATCAGATTTCAATCTCCAAACCAGACGTGAAGAAGATGGCATTCAGAACAAGGTTTGGGCAATATGAGTTTTTGGTAAGGCCCTTCGGTCTTACGAATGCACCAGCAGCTTTTATGAGGCTCATGAATGAGGTATTCCACGATTATCTTGATGATTTTGTCATAATATTTATCGATGATATCCTCATCTATTCACGGAGTCCTGAAGAACATCAAGAGCATCTGAAGAAGGTGTTGGAGAGACTAAAGAAGCGTCAATTGTTTGCGAAGTTCAGCAAGTGTCAATTTTGGCTAAGAGAAATTGGTTTCTTAAGACATCGAGTCTTGGCAGAAGGAGTCTTAGTGGATCCCGAGAAGATTTCAGTAATTCAAGACTAGCCACAGCCTACCTCGGTTACTGAAGTCAGAAGTTTTCTTGGGTTAGCGGGCTACTACCAAAGATTTGTTAAAAGTTTTTCATCCATTGCAAAACCTTTAACACGACTTACCGGCAAAGGCATGCTATTGATGTGAAGTGAAGACGTAGAATAAGCATTCAACAAGCTTAAAGAGTCTTTAACCACGTCACCGGTCCGAGCTTTAGAAGAGCCGAACCAGCCATACATCGTATTCACATATGCTTCAAGAGTTGGGTTTGGTTGTATTTTAATGTAAAAAGGATCGAGTAATTGCTTATGTGTCTAGGAAATTAAGGAAGCATGGAGAAAATTATCCTATTCATGATCTGGAAATGGCAGCCGTTGTCTTCGCAATGAAGATTTGGAGATCTTACTTATATGGAGATGAGATACAAGTATTTACGGATCAAAAGAGTCTAAAATACTTGTTCACTCAACTGGATTTAAATCTACGACAAAGAATATGGATGGAGCTCATCGCTGATTATGATCTCAAGATTTAATACCATCGCGGAAAGGCGAACGTTGTAGCAGATTCACTCAGTAGAAGAAAAGCTCAAGTAAGTGCCTAGAAGAAATTAGAAACATTAACCAAGGAGCTGAAGCGAGTTCAACTTTTAGCCTTGGAGAGAGAGTTAGAGAGACCAATGGGTCTACAAGGCATAAATCAAGCCAATTTACTCCATCATATTCGAGAAGAGCAAGTTCAAGATGAAAGTTTGAAGAAGATTGTGGAAGAGCTAAGGAGTCTACCAGATAAGAATGATAGTGGCTATCATTTGGCGGTAGATGGTACGTTACTACTACATGGAAGAATCACAGTACCGGATCGAGTCGACTTACACAAGGAGATATTGAAGTTAGCACACCATACGTTCCTAAGCATTCACCCCGGGAGCACCAAGATGTACCGAGACATCAAGAGATATTATCATTGGTCGGGAATGAAGAGATTTGTAGCGAAATTGGTAGCTAAATGCAACTCATGTCAAAGAGTCATATCTGAACATCAAATACCAACATGATTACTACGAATTCTACGTGCTCCAATATGGAAGTGGGAATCTATTTCAAGGGATTTCATCACTGGAATGCCTACAACACCTGGCAGGAGCAAAGATGCAATATGGGTAATAGTTAATCGACTAACCAAGGTTACCCATCTAATACTGATGAAAAGCACGGATGGAGCGCATATTTTATCGGATCGTTACATCGATGAGATTGTAAAGCTTCATGGAATTCTAGAAAACATCATCTCTGATCGTGATCCTAAGTTTATATTGATCTTCTGGAGAGAGCTTCAGCGTGCCCTAGGAACAAACATTTTCATGAGCACCACCTTCCACCTAAAACCTGATGGCCAAACCGAGATGACGATCTGAACCATTGAAGATCTCATCCACCTTTGTGCTTTAGATTAGTTCACGGATTGGGAGTTCACTTACCTTTGGTAGAATTTTCATATAACAACAGCTACCATGCAAGTATAGATATGTCTTCGTTTGAAACATTGTATGGAAGGCCTTGTCGAACACCCTTTTGTTAGACAGAGCTTGGACTACGATCACAATATGATAACTATCTAATCGATGACACTGCAGAGATTATTGGACCTTTTATATTACTATCTACACAATCCATTTTTAATGGACCTTTTATATTATTTTTCTTCATCATCACAGGTTATCTAGAGATTATTGGAATACATTATTTCAATATATAAAGATTTTAGGTTGGGTCTCTCTACTTTGGGCTGGGACTTAGCAAAATTTCCTCCATTTTGGAGAGAGTCTTCTTAACACTATCCTATTGTATAGAGAGTTTTAGATTGTCGACTCCATCCAATCTAGAAAATATTGTAAAAACCTTAGAGTTAATTACACTAAGAGCTTGCACTATCTCTCTATTGGATGTTATATTTGTGTAGGGTTCTTTACCGTGTGAGTTAACATATGTTTTTTGGGTGAGAAATATTTTAACCTACTACTTTTGAGAGAGATCTTTGCCATCGTCCTCATCTATGGGGAGAATTATAGTAGTCTTCTATGCCCTTATGAAGAATAATGTTAAAAGCTTCCCCTTAATGGAACTTCCCCTTAATGATTTGCCCTTTCGCTTTTAAAAACCAAGCTCTTGATCGGTTCGGGTTCCTGGATCGCGAGAGTTCTCTCTAGTCCTTTTTACGACCACCCTTTTCAGGGATTGGATATCTTGGCACTCATGGCACAATTTTGGAGTTTTAAAACTACACAAAAACTTTCGTTTTTTCGTGTTGCAATGCATTTCATGCTAGATGGCACCCTATCAATGGGTAGTTTTCCGTTTTATTAGATGGCCTATCTTTGTGACAAATTTCAGTTCTTGGTCAACAAATTCCTCCTGATTGGAGAGATCAATTTTATTAGCCCTCTCTGTTTTGGAGAGAACTATTTCACTAGTCGCAGGTAAAAACTTTTTCTCGATGATAAACCAGAATTATTACTGGTTGATCTCGGAAATTTTCTATGAAGAAGAGTGGAATTAGTGTTTGGATTTGAGCACCAGATTCAGCTCTTGGACCGCGAATGTTTAATCTCGTCATACTAGTGTCCTCCTTTTTTAGGGATCAAGTGTCTCAACATTAATGGCGCAAGTATAGATGATCAAAATATAATGGATACTTTCGTATTCTGTGTGGTATTGCTTCTCCTGAAGGTCGACCATTAAGCACGAGTTAGTCTTGTACCACTTCGATGGCATATCTCTGTGGTGCGTATTCTGCTGTTTCAAGATTTCTTAAATTTCATCTTCAAGTGTATCACTCTCACTTATGTTATTTATTTATTTTTTAGTGTATTTTATTTTTGTCCGGGTAATATAGATTAATAGGATTACATTAACTTCTGTTTTTCTTTTTTCATATAACTATATTGGTTCTCACATGTTTTTTCTACAGTGAAAAGATTTTAAACCGATAATTGAATATATGGGTTTGATCGGAAAAAATAAAATAAAAAATCCCTTAATGTCTTAATGACGAAGAACAATCGTTATCTTATTTGCTAATAAAATGAAGGTATTTATTTATTTGGTCATTAGAAAAAATAATAATTAATTTGGTCACTTAACCGTTTTCTCATCGGAAGGCAAAAGGAAGAAGAAAAGTCAGATAATTTTGCTTTGGATCTGTTCCACATCTGAGATTAATCTCTCTACCGAGTCGAAACCCTAGATCCCTCTTCTCCATGGATCGCTTCTCATCGATTCTTCTCCTTCTCCTCATCTCCATCTCCATAGCTTCAGGTGAGATCCGAAAATCAGAGATCCGATCCGATGACCGACCAATCATTCCTTTAGACGAATTCGGCTTCACTCACACCGGTCGTCTCGAGCTCGATGGCTCCAAGATATCGCTTTCAAACACCAATCCTGATCTAGATCTATCCAAGGTTGGCTTCTTCCTTTGTACCAGAGACGCTTGGGTTCATGTGATTCAACAGCTTGAAGAAGAAGAGATCACTTGCGCTCTTCAATCTGATTTGGTTAAGCATGTCTTCACCTTCAATAATCTTAAAGGAGATAAGAGCAAATTCTCAACCGTCTTCACTGAGAACGATGCAGATCAGTACTCTCTCGTCTTTGCTAATTGTCTCCAACAAGTTCAAATCAGTATGGATGTTAGATCCGCCATGTATAATCTTGAAGGTAAAAAAGGTGGCCGTGATTATCTCTCTGCTGGAAGAACTGTTCTTCCTAAGGTCTATTTCTTCTTCTCTGTAATCTATTTCTCTCTCGCTGCGACATGGATCTACGTTCTCTATAAGAAACGCCTCACTGTTTTCGCCATTCATTTCTTCATGTTGGGCGTTGTTGTGTTGAAAGCTTTGAACCTTCTCTGTGAAGCTGAGGATAAGTCGTATATTAAGAAAACTGGAACTGCTCATGGCTGGGATGTTTTGTTCTACATTTTCAATTTCCTTAAGGGTATCACTCTTTTCACCTTGATCGTCTTGATTGGCACTGGTTGGTCCTTTTTGAAGCCTTACTTGCAGGACAAGGAGAAGAAGGTGTTGATGATTGTGATTCCCCTTCAGGTTGTAGCTAACTTTGCTCAGGTGGTTATTGATGAGACTGGGCCATATGGTCAAGATTGGGTCACATGGAAACAGATCTTTTTGCTTGTTGATGTGGTTTGTTGCTGTGCTGTTCTGTTTCCCATTGTGTGGTCTATCAAAAACTTGCGTGAGGCGGCTAAGACTGATGGCAAGGCTGCTGTGAACCTGGTTAAGTTAACTCTGTTTAGGCACTACTACATTGTGGTTATCTGCTATATCTACTTTACCCGTGTTGTCGTCTATGCACTTGAGACCATTACCTCTTACAAGTATATGTGGACTAGTGTTGTTGCTAGCGAGTTGGCCACACTTGCTTTCTATCTGTTTACTGGCTACAAATTCAGGCCAGAGGTGCATAACCCATACTTTGTTGTTGATGATGAGGAAGAAGAGGCTGCAGCTGAGGCGCTCAAGCTTGAAGACGAGTTTGAATTGTAAGTCATCACTGGAAAATCGTGGGATTCGGTAAAGACCACGCACTTCGGTTGACAAGATGATTGAGAGTAAACCGGATCATCGGGACCTATCTGGTAAACCAGTTTCTCTTCTCTGGTGTTTTTTTTTTCCTTGTTATGTTATCTTTCTTAGAATGCAATACTTGTTTTGTTTACTTGAGTTGTTAGGATACTTATATAGACTATGAATATCTTATCCCCATTGCATAGTATGTGTATTACTGGTAACATAAAACGCTTGGTGCTCTTATACTTAAATCTGAATTTCACTCTGCTTCTCATTTGATAGACAAAATGGCTGATTAGAGTAAACATGAAAATATGTTAACTTGTGCACATCTATTACCTTGTTGGATCTGTATTTATATATTTGTAAGAAGTGACAGCCAAAATTTAAATGTTGTGGAGGTTGAAGAGATTAATTACATTGAATGGTAGGTGGACCATATAAGATTGATTGGTCACATAAACAGAAAAAGTTTGGGGAAATTAGGTGTATGAATGGGAAGGTGATTTATTGAAAGGACATACACATGTCTTACCTTGAAAAATAGCACTTATCACTTGTGCCAAGATTTTGTCTGCCACTACTCTTTTCTTCAAATGTTGTCAAGACAAGATATATGATTGTCGAAGTTCATCATCTTTAGAAAAATATCTAATCAACTAAGCTTTATTATTTTAACATATAAAAGAAAATAAGAGTTGGAGAGGAGGAGGTCGGCACAAGAAAGATGGTGAGATTCCTAAAACCTCCGATCAAATATACCAACACAAACTAATTAAATTAAATTTAGGCTATATCACGTCATCAACCGATTAAAGGTACAAAGCCAAGATATTGTAGGAAGCTCTTACAACCGAAGCTTGATGATGCAAAGCAAGAAGAAGAAGAACACACACTCAACGAGTCTGGCTTTCCCCTGCAAAACGTCAACACAAACTCTGCTTATGCCACTCCCTTGTTCGTTTTTTTCTTTTCAAAAGAGAGAGGCACTCCTCAAAATCAATAATTTTTCAGACAAAAGTGACCAAACAAGAGTCATCTCCACGTGACAACCAACTTTAACCGAAAATCACTAACTTTACCGCAATGTTAATTCGATGTAAGTGAATAGAAGAAGCAAAATAGACTTATGTAAAATAAGAAATTAACTGTAAAGTCGAAAACTTTACCCCGGCGGAGGAAATGGACATGTAATCCGGTGATGGGTTCTCTGTAACCGGTGGATAAATGCCGCCGCCACCAGTGTTACCGCCGCTGCTACCTCCAGTAGAGTTGCTACCACCACTACTATGACCAGAAGAAGAAGTCTTGATCCCAAGTGAGTAAACCGGAGTTCCATCAGGCTTAAAGAGACCATAGTTCCTCTCGGAGGTAGGTCCAGGCTTCATATTCTCATTAAAGAGAGCGAAGACAAAGATGGTGAGATCACAATCAGGTCGTATTGGCGTTCTCATCTTCTTACTCATCATCATCTTAATCAGATTCCCATTATACTTACGAGCATTGTCACAAGTAGCTCCAACCTCCTGAGGATCACCATTGGAAGGCCATCCAGTTTCCGAGACAACAATGGGAACTTTCTTGTAGCTTATACCGACAGCATCAAGGGCATGGTAGACAGCATCGACTTGAGCAAAGAGCATGTTGTCGTAATGAAAATTAGAGCCAGGATCAGTGAAGCCTTCATTTGGTTGGAAGAGAACGAAGTCAAGAGAGACGTGTTTAGGGTTCACTTCGTAAGCAAAGAAAGGGTAAGCGTTGATGAGTATTGGTGAGCCAGTCTTGACATGGAAGTCTAAAATGGGAGTGAGAGAACTGAGTAGATCACGGCGGAAGGAAGTAGCTGAAGGAGGGTATGATACGTCTAAGATGGCTAGTGAATGAGCCGTGGTTACGAAGATCTGTTTGTTCAGACCACAATCAACTAAAGCACTGTGGATGCTTTGCATCGCTGGGAAGAGTGAGGCTGTGAGAGCTGATTGGTTTGAAGTGAGGACTTCGTTGCCTACTACTATGGCTACGATCTTGGTGTTGGGAAGGTAAGCTTGGACATTCTCCTTCACCCAAGCTTGAGCTTTTTCAGGTTCTTTCATCTGGCCTAAGTACTCGTTGCCTAAGGCTACGGTGAGTTCGAAGCCGGAGCCGGAGAAGGCACGGAGAGCTTGTGGATCGGCGTCATAAAGCTTGACTTTTGTAGCTCCAACGGATTTGAGAAGAGGTATGACGTTTTTAGGAGGAGGAAGGTTGTTAGCGACTTGACCATAGTTAATACCTATGGAGGAGACGATGAGAGGAAGAGAGAAGAGAACAAGGCATAACAGAGAGATGAGATGAGAGGAAGAAGAAGCCATGGATGAAGTGAGAGAGAAAGAGAAGTGAGTGGTTGTGAGGAAGATGATAGAGGAAGCAAGTGATGGGACCAGAGAGCGTTAAGGAGATTATTATTCACTAAAATTCAAAGTAAAATAGTAATAAATAAATAATGAGAAAAAAAAAGAAAGAGTAATGTTGGTTTGGGATGAGCTGTAAGTCAGTGTCTCTGGAGCAGTGTGGAGAGAGCATCTTTTCTTGTTTTAATTTGCTTAATCTCAGATTCTCATTTCTCTCATGACAGATCATTGTTGTCTTCTTCTTTCTTGGTGCTCTCATTACAACACTTGCTTAGTATTTCGGACAGCTACATCGATACAGAACTAACCACTCTTGTCTTTCAACAGCCTGTTTTACTTCCAACTAATCTTTCCAATACAATCAAACTAATTTACCAAAGATTTCAAATCATTACCATCACACCATACTGTTTTTATCTCATATAACTAAATGCTAACGGCAGTAAATATGAAACAAAATTATCATAGCAAAGAGTTTCAATTTAGCATATCCATTGAATCAAAATGGGTAGTAACAAAGAATGTTAATAAAATTCTCAAATATATACTAGTAAAATAGAAGACAGCAAGAGAAGATAAAAATGTGGTAAAAGACCCAAGTGACGCACTCACGCTTTGTGTTCAAAGCTTTTGCAGCACCCAAGTGATGAATTTGGTATTTATGAAAATCTATCTGTGTGCTGTGACCAACGTCTCTATGAATCTTAACCCATCAAAATTTGGCTCAAATTTCTCCGACCCATTTGTCTTCCTCGATTCCCAGCCCTGTTCAATTCATTTACACAGTTTAATTCACCCCGGAACGATTAGAAATCGCAGATCTGTAAAGAAAAATATGAAACCTTTGGGGAGATGGGAGGAAGAGTGGAAGAAGAAGAGAGAGCAGCGGTGGAGACGGCAATGACAGAAGCGACCACACCGCTCGAAACCTTCATTGTCATCATCTTCTTCGGATCCGACGACGCCGGATCTCGACCACCACCGACTCTGGAGCTACGTAACGTAACGTTCGTTGTTTTGGGCTTTCTTTTTTTTATAATCAATAAACCAAAATTACCCTTCCTTTTTAATTTCTCCACCAAAGAAAGAAAATAAATGTTTTTTTAATGTATATTATCCCATTATTAAGTTTTGATTAAAAAGTATTATTGACGTTGGAATTTGGTGTACCGTAACGGTGCATTTGATTTGAGTTGTTCGATGCTCTTTTTTTTTAATGGTAAGATGTTTTTGTTGACTAATTGAAATGGGTCTATTTATGAGATTGAATTCATGCTTTTTGAAGGAGCGGATTTCGTGTCTGACCAAATTCACATACGTATAGTTTGTGTGTTGAGGATGGATTTTGGAGAGATCTATTTTAGACGATTGAATTTTGTGCGATCCTTCATCAACGAGCATCAGAGTTCTTCTTTCAACAGACATAGCGTTGGAGCCTCTTACGTGACAGTTTGTTCACAAATCACAATGCCAAATATTTTGTCTACTTTTTTTTGTAGATGACTCGACAAAGCATTGTCCACTTGGAAAATCATCCTAAAACATATGCATGTTTAGTTCCAAACTCCAATATTATCTAGTCTTACAAGTTATAACAAAAACGAAAGCCCATCACGTAATCTAGTTTTCAAGCCCGACCCAAGTGTTTTTTTAATGAAATCTTAGGACCATTTTTGGCCCTTTCAATACCAAATCTCTTTTTTTTTGGGAGAACTAAGGACAAAATTCTTTTAAATTAGTGGTCTGATTTTGTTTTCCTGACAAAGACTATTATATTATTCAAGTTTGAAGTGGTACGGCGAAGCACACCGAAATAAAACAACCTACAATTTAAACTACTTTAGGGGAAGATCTAACTAGGCGAGCCGAGATGTCGCCTTTTTCGTTTGATATATATGTGAAGCATACGAATTGGAAAATCATTTAAAACAATTACGAGGGCAAGAGATTTCTTTGAGTTCTATAGCGAAGTTTGGCCAGTCTTTCGGTCTTTGATCACGTCTGTTGGAGGTGGGTTTAGCAAACCCTCCCCACAAATCAGCTTGGCCCATTAAATCATCCAAGCCCATTTATGACAAGCAAAAAAAATTAATCACCCTGGCCAGTTCGGGCGTCAGGTTCAAGACAACAACCGTCTCTTTACTATAAGTACACCCATCTCATTTATTGTAAAAGGGATCGAAAAATCAAAAGAAAAGAATATATACACTCTTATATCTTCAGAAAAACTATCTTTTTACCGCACTCAAATTCTACTAGTTAATACCGACTTGGTTATTATACCGAACTCTATTTCCTCGAGTTAAAGACCGACCTGATTAATATTCTGAACTCTATTCTACTCAACGAAAATCTCGACCTATCTTAAATAAACTTGTTGTGATCTTATCCTCCAACAATTGGCGCTAGGGAGAGGGGAGAGAGAATTTTTCTATACGCAAGGAATAGATCAGCAATGACAGGACATATACCAACCGAAGTACAACAACACGCATCAGGGAAAGAGCCAATGGGAGCACCTCGGACTCCCTCCCCGGAAATAATACGTCAGCAGTCAAATCCAAAACCGACCACAGTGTCTGGACTCATTTCCGATGAGATGATAACCGAGCTATATCGTGACCTCGTCGATCGTACCGCTCAACGAGCACAGAGAAACTCCACCGAAGATCTACCACAGCCAGCGATTAATGAGCCCATCCAACTACTTCCGCAACCAGTAACCAAGCCAACACGAAACTCGTATCCAGAAGTCTTCCAAAGAATGGAACAAGAGCAACGTCGGAATCATGAATTCAAAATCATGAAATCGACTCTCCGAGAGATGACATCCAAAGTTCATCAGGCCACTAGCTCAGCACCAGAAATCGACCACGTGCTGCAGGAAACCCAGAACACCCCGTTCTCAATCCAAATCTCTAGCACCCGGGTCCAGCAGTCCAGAAAACTTAAGCTCGCCCCATATGCAGGAAACTCTGATCCCACCCAGTATCTGACTGCCTTCAATATTGCGATGGGACGCACTCAGTTTGCACCTGAGGAACGTGATGCCGGTTTATGTCAAGCATTTGTTGAAAATTTAGTGGGCTCTGCCCTGACATGGTTCTCCCGACTTGAAACATACTCAATTGGTAACTTCCGTCAGCTCTCCATTGCCTTTTTGAAGCATTATTTAATGTACATCCAGCGCGGCACATCAAACGCCGACCTACGGGCAATAACCCGGGGTCGACAAAAATCTTTGCGATCCTACATCGATAGGTTCAAGGCGATAGTTTCCCAAGCTGCCGTAACCGATGATGCAGCCCTACCTGCTTTAAGAAACGGTCTCTGGTTTGAATCTGCGTTTAAAAAGAATATGAAGTGGGAATGGCCGCGCACTTTAGAGGACGTGTTGCACCGCGCTACCTTATATATTGAAGTAGAAGAAGAGCGAGTTGCTTTGACAAGGAAGCATACCCAGAAAACGCCAATCTCAAAGGATCAAGCTCGGGAGAATCGTGAACCAAGCCAGCATTACGATGCAAGCTACCAAGGTGATAGGGGGAAGGAAGTAACCTTGTTCGTCATAAATGAACCAATCATTAATGATAAACCCACGACACAACCGCCCCGTGAAACAAATAGCAGTGCCCTGGAGAGACAAAACATCCCCAAGCATTATGCGATTTCCACCAGACCTCAGGACACCCGACCTCACATTGTCGACAACTCCACAACACCCTCCTTGCCCAGTACCAAAAGGGGGAGATTAAGCTCGGTGATCGACAGGGCTATCGAAGAAACTCCACCCGAGGAAGAGGGGGTAGGACGTCGAGGTCGTTTTGGGGGAGATCGACAAACGAGTGACAGCCAAGACAGCGAACGATATAGATCTCCCTCGAGAGAACGGGATGATGGCCGGCGGCGGGAGTCTGACTATAACTGATCTGAATCCTCACGGAGGCACCAGGAACAAGGTCATGATCCTTCTCCTCCCCCACCAAGATGGGTAGTCGGCATGATCATTGGCGGCCTTCTCTCGTGCAATATTCGGTACGGTCAATCAAGCTGCATGAACGTAAGCCCAAAACCTCACTTCAGTAGCAGCACGGGACAGACAACGAATCTGAGGTCAGGAGTGAAGAAAATATCACCTTCACAGTGGACGACGCCAAGGGGTTAGATCACCCTCACAACGATCCACTGATGATACAGCTCAGGGTCGCTGATTACAAAATTAGCCGAGTTTTGATCGATACGGGTAGCTCGGTTAATCTTATCTTCAAAAAAACCATGGACAGGATGAACCTGCGTGATTGCAAAATCAAAGCTGCCGTCGCGCCACTCACGGGTTTTGCTGGTGATACCACGCTGACGATTAGCACCACCAAGCTAGTGGTATACATCGGATACACAGTAAAGGTAGTGAAATTCCAAATTATCAAAAAGTCCGCGATATACAATCTAATCCTCGGAACACCGTTGCTGCATTTAATGAGAGCGATAGCATCAACCTACCACCAATGCCTCAAGTTCTCCACCATCAGTGGGACATGCATCATCCAGAGAGATCAAAAGATGTCCCGCACATGCTTCCTCTTGGAGCATAAGTTGCGCAAATCTTCAACTTGCCTCAATATCAGTTCGGCGATCTCGAGCAATGTTGATCTTCATGATAACCCGAGCCGTGAGCTCGTGATCCAAACGAACATCGACTTCAGAGATTTGGAGCGGTGCATCGGTATTGGTGCCGACCTTGAGCCCAGCATCAGAAACAAGCTCGTCGTTTTTCTCGAAGAGAACGTCTCTACGTTCACAAGGGCAAGCGAGAATATGCCTAGGATAGACCCATCGGTAACTAGCCATGAGTTAAACGCGGACCCAACCTACAAACCAATCAAGTAAAAACGTCGCAAGCTCGGTCCAGAGCGCGCAACGGCTGTTAACGAAGAAATAAACTGGTTAACAGCTTCAGGGTCAATCACCGAGGTAAAATACCCGGACTGGCGGGCTAACCCTGTAGTCGTCAAAAAGAAAAGCGGCAAATAGAGAGTCTACGTGGATTTTACCGACTTCAATAAAGCTTGCCCAAAAGACAGTTTTCCCCTTCCCCGAATTGATCAGGTCGTCGAGGCCACTGCAGGAAATGAATTACTGTCATTTATGAACGCATTCTCAGCCTATAATCAGATCACTATGCACCTCGATGATCGAAAAAAAACAGCTTTCATAACTGATAGGGGGACCTACTGCTACAAGGTCATGCCGTTCGGACTGAAAAATGCGGGAGCAACTTACCCACGGTTCGTGAACAGAATGTTCGCCGAATAGATTGAACATATCATGCAGGTCTACATTGATGATATTGTTGTAAAATCCTCAGTAGCCAAGGATCACGGCGGTCATCTCTGAAGATGCTTCAAGACTCTTAACAAATACGGCATGAAGGTTAATCCAACCAAATGTTCCTTCGGCGTCACCTCGGGTGAGTTCCTAGGATACATAGTGACCCAGCTCGAAATTGAGGCAAACCCAAAATTAATCACGTCAATCATCGAACTCCCTTCGCCGAAAACAGCACACGAAGTCGAGCGACTTACAGGTCAGATAGCCGCCCTGAATCGCTTTATTTCTAGATCTATGGATAGGTGTCTCCCATTCTACCAATTGCTCCGGGGCAAAAAACATATCGAGTGGGACGACAAATGTGAAAGGGCATTTCAAGATCTAAAACCCTATCTGTCAACGCCCCTGGTCCTAGCAAAACCAGAGGAAGGCGAGACCCTTTACCTATACGTTGCCATCTCCAGTTCGGCGGTAAGCGGTGTCCTAGTAAGAGAATATCGGGGGGAGCAATGACCGGTATTCTATGTCAGCAAATCTCTGGATGGCGCAGAAGGCAGGTATACCGCCCTAAAAAAAATCGCATTCGCTGGCATTATGACTTCACCCATACTTCCAAGCACATACTATAGCCGTCCTCACCACGCAGCCATTAAGAAACATCCTACACAGTCCGAATCAATCAGGAAGAATGGCAAAGTGGGCGATTGAATTAAGCGAGTATGATATTGACTATAGGGCTCGAACTGCTGCCAAATCTCAAGTCTTGGCTGACTTTCTTGTCGAATTACCTCCCAAGCTTACTGGCGACAAAACCCCAGAAATATGGAGTTTATACGTAGACGGTTCCTCCTCTCTCCACGGATCCGGTATTGGCATACAGTTGGAATCACCAACGAACGAGATCATTGAGCAATCATTCCGTCTTGCATTTTTGGCCTCCAACAACGAGGCCAAATATGAAGCTTTGATCGCCGGTCTTAAGCTCGCAAAAGAGATTGGAGCAAGAAGGATACATGCATATTGCGACTCACAGCTCGTCACCAGTCAATTCAGTGGAGATTACGAGGCCAAAGATGAACGCATGGTCAAGCACTTGTATTCTGAATTCGAAGAATTCAATCTCGCGAAAATATCCCGAGGTGATAATACATCCGCTGATGCCCTTGCCGCTCTGGCATTGACCTTGGATCCAGCACAGAGACGTGTGATACCGGTTGAAAGCATTGCTTTGGCAAGTATCACCTTGCCCAAGGGAGTCTGTCATATAAGTTTAGCAATAGACGAGCTAGGTGATGGCTTAGACAATGCCGAGGAAATCAGACTTCCACCCGCGCCGGTTGGAAACTTCGCGCCGGACTGGCGAAATGAAATCTTGTTGTACATCAAGAGTGGAACCGTACCTGCGGATCGATGGGCAGCCCTACGACTAAAAAAAAGGAGTGCACATTATGTACTGTGTGATGGTCAATTATTCCAATGGAGTGCTACGGGAATCGTTCTCAATTGCCAGCACGGGGAAGAAACAGTAGCTTTAATGAAAGAAATGCACGAGGGCGGGGGAGGAAACCATTCTAGTGGACGAGCTCTGGCACTCAAAATCCAAAATCAAGGTCACTACTGGCCAACCATGATAAAAGATTGCGATAAATTCGCAGCCCAATGCAAGAAATGGCAGCGACACGGCCCAAATGTACATGTTCCAATCGAGTACTCACCATGGCAATAGCACCCTACCCCTTCATGCGATGGGCCATGGATATAATCGGACCACTACCCCGATCTCGTTAAAAGCGTTTCCTGCTCGTAATGACCGACTATTTCAGCAAGTGGGTTGAGGCTGAATCATATGCCACAATCGAAGCCATAGATGTACAGAAATTCGTATAGAAATTCATTATTTGCCGACACAGACTGCCATACGAGATCGTTAGGGACAACGGCCCTCAATTTACATCGGTCATATTCGAAGATTTATGCGCGAAATGGTAAATCAGGTTAAGCAAGTCAACTCCGAGATACCCGCAAGGTAATGGTCAGGTCGAGGCTACAAATAAAACAATTCTCGACGGTCTAAAAAAATGACTTGATACAAAGAAGGGACTTTGGGCAGATGAACTAGATGACGGCCTGTGGTCGCATCGAATAACCCCTCGAACTGCAACCCAACAAACCCCGTTCAGCTTATCCCATGGAGTTGAAGCAGTTGCTCCATCTGAAGTCGGACTACCAACACTGCGCCGCATGATGCTTACGAAAAATCCCGACCTCAACAACAAATTGCTCCTAGGTGAGCTCGACTTCATAGAGAAACACCGAGACCGGGTTTTGCTTCGAATACAGAACTACCAAAAGCTCGCATCCAAATATTACAACAAGAAAGTTAAAGGACGACATTTTGCCGAAGGTGATCTGGTCCTCCGCAAGGTATTGGAGAATACATCCGAGCCGAATGCAGGAAAACTTGGTGCCAGTTAGGAAGGTCCCTACCTAATTTCCTGAATCGTGCAACCCGGGGTTTACGAGCTAGTCACCATGGGAACTCGGTCAACCTCAAGAGTTACTCTTACTAGACTACCGTCTCACTTTTTTTCCCCACGTTAGGATTTCAGAATGGTTTTAACGAGATAGTAAGATCAATGTAAGTATGCACAAATAGGACCGAACTACGAATGGCTTGATCCTTCTCAAGACACAGCTGTCAATAAAAAAAGAAAAACTTATTCTAAGTCAAGGTTCCGACCTACTTATGAATTTACAGCCGGGCTGAGGCTCGCACAAAAGCTGTAAGCCGAACTCATTGTTCGCATCTTCAGTGACAGGTATAGGCCGAACTGATCATTCACATCCCACGCTTAAAGCCGAGGTCATTCTCGCAAATTCTGAGTTTTGGTTCCGACCTACCTAAGAATTAAAAAGCCAGATTCAGAGAGCCCGGCACGGAGAAATTTTGTCCTGGCACACATTACAATCGAACTAGACCTCGCATGTTGAAATTCTAGGTTTAGGTTCCAACCTACTTAAGAATTACAAAGCCGAGCTTAGAAGAGACAGAATTCACTTCATTTATTAAAGCATCTTACAACAAAAAAAAGTTTTTTACATCGCCCTAATCTACGATTGAGAATGTAACTGAGAGGACACATCAGCCTCGGGAACTGGCAGACTAGGACAAGGGCCAGGAACGAATTCAAAATTGTCATCTACGAGCTCGGGATAGTCAATAGCTTCAACTTCGGCATGGTACGCAGCCTCCCTGCACACCGGGACTCAGCATCCACCCATTGTCTCTTTATCCTCTCGTTCTCCCCTCAATTTTCCTCCTCGCCCCCATTATCCGACATCTCAGATCGGCAACCATTTTCTTTTCCGCATCCAACTCGCCGCGGATGGTCGCAAGGTCGATTTTAGTATTCCCAAGCTCAATCTCGAAATCAGAGGCTAACCCACTTAGACATTCTGCCCTACTCCTTTCCCCTTTAAGCTCTTCCTCAAGCTTAGCAGCGGCCTCTTGCACAATCAATGTTTCTTCCCGAGCCAACTCCAGCGCACGCTTATTCCCCGTTATCCTTTCAGCCTCGAGCTCCTTCTCTAGGCGACTGACCTCTTGCCTCATCACCTCCGCATCCTTCGATGCTTTCTCTGCTTCAGCCTGAGCTCTCTCCGCTCCCTCCCGAGCTTCCTTCAGCCTGTGCTCATACAGGGCATACACAATGCATACACACTTTAAAAAAAAAAAAAAAAGAGCTCGGCGTATCTTGACTTACCCGAACCATGCCCCAAGATACATGCTCAAAAGCATTCGGATGGGCAAGGTCATCAACTACCGGCAGATCAACCGCGGCAGATGTTACCATCTTTATTAGTCCACCGCATGCCTCGCTGTCATAAAAGATACTCCTATCTTTCGCCGTATAGGAGAAATCAAAGGCATGATTGGTGTCTGCTCCAGCCGGTTCGATAAATGCCTCGGATCCAGCAGCAATCTCCTCTACAACCGGATCAGGGAACATCTCCAGAGCGGCATCTTCAGCCTCGATCTCATCAACCTCTACAAACCTTAGATCGGGATACACCTCCGGAGCGGTACTTACGGACCCGACCTCTGCAACAGTTTTCTTCTTTTTAGAAGTCTTCGATTCCTTAGAAGACTTCTCCTTCATGTGCCATTTCTTTCCTTTGTCATGGGCCTCGGCAGGAGTTAACACGGTTCCAACACCAAAAACGGATTTACCTCGGCTTGGGCGGAAGGGTTCATGAGAACTAGGCCGGTCCTAACGACAACCGCAGTATTACCGTCCATAATCTGCCCGACCTCTGATGGTGGTGCCGAATGTTGATCAGTATTGACCGATTTTCAGACCCGCAAAAAAATAGTGAGGATATGGAGCTCCTATCGGATGGCGATCTGAAAAAAGAAACATAGGATCGGTCAAACAAAAATATCAAACAAAAATAATTCACCGAACTTGTTTCCTCTACCAGGAAGGAAATTCCAGGCAGTTCGGTAAAATCTGCTCTCGCTAAGGCTGCACGCGTCGTTTGCCTTCACAAAGAAATAGTTGCGTGACCAATTGTCAATCTTGGTTGGTTTATCGGTTACGATCTCCAATTTAGGCTTAAAGGACGCATAATACGTCCCGACGATCTTCATATTTGCCTTATGAACGGTCAACTCCTCTAAGAATTGACAGTCCATCTCGATACCGCACTTGGCTGCTAGCACATACGAGACAACCATATTCTGGACGGTCGTCGGGCAGATTTGCGAATAGGCAACTTTCTTCTTAAGCAATACCGAATTAACAGCTCAGGTAGCGGATACCAGAGCCCGCACTTTGTAAAGAAGGTTTCGTACAAGTAGACAAATCCTTCAGGAGGAATCCACGGCCGTTGATTGTCTTCGGGTATCTTGATTTCAATAGACAAGGGTATGCCGCAGTTCGCGATCATATTTTCCACCGACCACTGATCAGACCAGGTCGGAGAGCCTCCTTCAGAATATTGACTCACCGGTCTTGACCTCCTCCAATCTCTCATACTTCCACCTTTACCTCTACCTCTACCCCTTCGGCCTCTAGACCCTACCCTTCCACCTCGGCCTCTAGAACCCATCCCACCTTGAAACCCCGATATACCTCTCTCAGGTCGTGACGATGTCCCGACCTCCGAGCTGTCTTGGTTGCTCCGCAGCCTGGTGACCTCGTCATATGCTTGCTCCGCCCTCTCCCGAAGACAAGCTTGACTCGAAGTTTCCGAGCTGCTTGAACTTTCTGAGCTGCTCCACGATATCTTATTTTTCGAGCTCAAATCTGCCGAAACCCTCGAGGCAGAATCGAGAGACGACTCCACGACAATTGCATGGGCCATTATGAGGCCGATTCAGACCAAGAATGCGGCAAAGTTTGCCGGGAAAAAAAAAATTACGAAATAAAAAAAAGCACAGAGAGATCAGGAAAGAATGTACCTGTGATAAGAAATAAAGCGAGTGAAAATAAGAGAAGAGGGGAAGGGAATTTTTAGAGTGGTAACTAGGTTAAACCCAAGCGACGCTACTCTTCGACTTCGGCGCGTGCGAATCACGAGATCGAGCTGACAATTAAATTCGGTATGTTCAGCAAAATCTTCACATACTGAACTGGGGGGGGGGGCTACTGTTGGAGGTGGGTTTAGCAAACCCTCCCCACAAATCAGCTTGGCCCATTAAATCATCCAGGCCCATTTATGACAAGCCCAAGAAACCAACCGTCTTGGCCACGCGTCAGTTCGGGCGTCAGGTTCAAGACAACAACCGTCTCTTTACTATAAGTACACCCATCTCATTTATTGTAAAGGAGATCGAAAAATGAAAGGAAAAGAATATATACACTCTTATATCTTCAGAAAAACTATCTTTTTACCGCACATAAATTCTACTAGTTAATACCGACCTGGTTATTATACCGAACTCTATTTCTTCGAGTTAAAGACCGACGTGATTACTATTCCGAACTCTATTCTACTTACTGAAAATCTCGACCTATCTTAAATAAACTTGTTGTGATCTTATCCTCCAACAACGTCACAACAGTCGGTCCCAAAGGCTTGATGTGATGTGAGAGATAAAATGCATTTTGATGCCACAATCTATCAATAAGACATATATCTCTATGTCTCATGGATTGAGTTCGACTCGACCTACTAGGGTGTGACAATAGTCTAACCCTAGAATTTTCCTCGCGTGACACTCTGCAATGACATGACCCATAATATTCTCCCTAGTGATGCCTCAAAAGATTTTCGCATTCTTTGTTTTCCATAAAAACCACATAATCCAAGGATAAGTGTCTTTATCCATGTTAGAAAATTTTCCCAAACAATTTCACCAAAACAAAAGGTAGTTGAGTGATATGCTTCAAATTAACCCTAAAGCTACTCTCTCAAATTAAGAGATCGTATGTAGTACTTAGGGATCGAAATCCACAAGGACTCAAATTCACACAATAGATTATCAGTAATTGTATTAAGCTAAACTAAATAAATTGTAATTAAAATAACAAAGTAATGCAAATAAAACGTGTAACACCCGTGTTCCGGGAATAGAATCCCGAGGGTTATGTTATCGGAATTAAAGAGTGAAATGGTTTAATTCCAATTTTTGGGTTAGGAAGTTGGTTATTAAATTACTATTAAACTAAAGGGGAAAAATTAATTATTCCTGGTTTAATTTAAATGAACCGGCTAACCCTAACCCTATTTAAAGATGAATTAGGAGAAACCCTAGTTTCTTTTCTGAGGATTTTCGTGGCCTCCTATAGAGGAGAGAAGAGGCTGAGCTTTTGGTTGTGCTGAAAAAGAAGCTTGCACATGAAGGAGATGTAGAGAGATCTGACATGTTGTAGTAGAACAGAGGTTCGACCTAGTAGATCGTTTCTTTATAAAGGTAACAAAAATTTATGGAGGTGTAGCTAAGCCTTACATATAGCTTTAGCAATTTGCGGAGTTGAATTTGAGTTATTATTCCAAAAGTTATTTACGTTTTCGTAAGGTTCTCTATTTCAGACGCGATTTGGACTAACTTGGATTCAAAGAGAAATCGCGAGTGCATCTATAGACGGATTATCACGAAATTTTGAGGATAGCTTCAGGACATCTAGGAGTTGAGTTTCAACGGTGCAGATTGGTTTTGGACGGTTAGATTTGGATTCAAGACTCTATATTTGAGGCTGCTTGTTTCTGTTATTTTTCTAAATTGTTGTTTTGGTTAGTTGAGTTGGTTTATTCCATGTTGTTAGGTTATGGTTTAGGTTGTTCGCTGTTAGTTGATGTCGGGAGAGTGCAGAGGTGTTGCAGAGAGTTTTTGGAAGTTTAGCTTTTGGCTAATGTGAGTGCAGTACTGTGGTCGGATTGGACTTTTGGGAATTTTTTGGTCTAATTTTGTATGTTAGGATTTATTCCGTGCTGCGTGTTGTTTGTTGAATTTAATTAAATTGGTGAATTTAAATTAAATTGGTGAATTTAAATTAAATTGCTGAATTTAATTGTGTTTGTTGAATTTAATTAAATTGGTGAATTTAATTGTTCTTTCCTGAATTTAATTAAATTGGTGAATTTAATTAAATTGCTGAATTTAATATTGGGTTGTTAAATTTAATTAAATTGCTGAAATGAATTAAATTGCTGAATTTAGTTATTGTTGCTCTATTTAATTATTGTTGCTTAATTTAATTAATTGTTAAAATTAATTAAGTTGTTGAATTTAATTAAATTGGTAAATTGAAATAAATTTCTGAATTTAATTGTTGTTTGTTGAATTTAATTAAATTACTGAATTTAATCTTGGATTGCTAAATTTAATTAAATGGTTATTTAATTAACTTGCTGAAATGAATTAAATTGCTGAATTTAATTCTTGTTGCTGAATTTAATTAATTATTAAGATTAATTAAGTTGTTGAATTTAACTAAATTATTGGAATTAGTGGCTATTGGTTGAAATTAATTAATTATCGATTTTAATTAATTGTCGGGTTGTTGCTTTGTTGTTGGTTGAATCCCGAGTGTATTATTATTGCCGGAAATATTTCTGTAGTCATCTGTCTATAATTGACCTAGTAGACGGGTTGATCGCCTCCTCAGTATTTATTAAATACTGACTGCGTCTATTCGTAATGGCGCATGTAAAAATAAGGTATCTTAGCTGAGCTCGTAGAACTGCAGCTGGGAGAGCAGATGACATACCGGGGTGGTTTATTTGGCTGTTTTAATTTCTTAAGATTGTTGTGCGGTTGAACTATTAAGTTGTTAGATTTTAATTGCGAATTAATTGGTTAATAATTAATCGTGATTTAATTTGCTTATTAAAATAGGCTGTTAATTGAATAACATCGCTGGGGTTTTTATTATTTATGGGAATAATAAATGCTGTTTAAATAAAAAAAAAACGAGTCGGGGCGTTTCAATTTGGTATCAGAGCGGAGTTGTTTCTAGGAGTGTTAGTTTCTGTTGTGTTGTCTATTATTGTTGTTTGGGGATTTAGGGTATATCATCTTCCCAACCGATAGTGGTTCTACGGTAAGACTTGTCGTTGGGTTTTTGATTACTAACGTTGTGAAAAAGTTAGTAATCTGCCATTTGCTGTTGTTGTTTTTAAGAGATGGTCGATTCGGGCGGAGCTGGTAGGCCCTACAGGGGTGGTCGTGGTGGCCGAGTAGGCCGTAGAGGTCGTATCGACCGTGGAGGCAGAACTGGCGGGGCAGAGGAGTTTGTACAGGAGAATGTGGCGCGTAGTATCACGGTGGAGCAGGTGGGAGTAGATCATCCTATCAGTGCTGGTCAAGCTGATTTTGTTGCTGGCATTGCTGTGCCGGCACCGAAAGTAGCTCCGCAGGGGGAGACTAGACCCACATCGGGGCAGTGCTTGGGTTGTTGGCCCCACTTTTGGAGCGATTACCAGCTGTGGTACTGGCTTTGGCTTCGGTTGTGCCATAGGGAGTTGCTGCTTTGTCAGGAAGTACTGCTCTGGGTGTTTTGGAAGCTGTAGTTGTGGAGTGTTGGAGGAGTACTGTAGATCTTTGTTGGTGGATCTTGCCGTAGGAGTGCCCTAGATCCTTGAAGGTGGATCTTGTAGTACGAGTGTTGTAGATCCTTGCTAGGGGATCTTGTAGTAGGAGTGTTGTAAATCCTTGCTGGTAGATCTTGCTGTAGGAAGGTTGTACGTCCTTGCTGGTGGCTCTAGTTGTAGGAGTGTAGTAGATCATTGCTGACTGATCTTGCTGTACGTCTTGTTATTGAACTTGCTGTATGTAATTCTGTTGGTGTTGCTGAGCGGATAAAAGAGTTCTGATCGATGTCGCGATCAAAGACCGATCCGTGCTGAGTGGATTGTTGGATCCCGTGATGCTAAATTATCTGTTGTGGTGCTGAAAGTTTTAGTCATTAGAGATGATTAAGGAGTTATTGAGTTGCTGAAAGTAGTATGATCAAGTTGTGATCAAGGGATTGTTGATCTAAGCTAGATCGTACGATCTGGGATGAAACATAAGTATTTTTGTTTGGTATTCCGGAAGATTTCTGGAGTGTTCCGAAGTGTCGCGGAGAAGTTCATAGAAAAGTTCTTAAAAAGGAAAGTTGCTAAAAAATAAAAGTTCTTGAAAGGGAAATTATTCATTAATTGAACGGAGCTTTGAGTTAGTATAGCCGAGGTTGTTGATGGGATTAAGCTGGTTATGCGAGCTAGTTGAGCTCTAAGTACTCAAAAAGAAGAGATCATAAGTGATCTAGGCTGTAAAGCTTGAAGAACATGTTGAGTTCTTGAAGCTTAAACCGCATTAAATTTGAGGCTATTGAGGTTGTTGGAGTTAGTGGCTGGTTGTATCTGAGATAGCATATCATTTCGGGAAGGGTAATCTCATTGTTGACTTTTTAAGCGGACTGCATGCATTTAAAGATTCAGAAAAGGATGCTGAGATCTTTGTGAGCATTAGTCATGCCATGCGGTTATGGTTGGTGTCCGCTGAATTAGAACTTTTGGATGTTTCTTTTAGTCCAGGAACTACCAAGGTATACCATGTTCTAAAAGGATACTATTTGTAGGTAGAGATGAAGAGGATGTTGTCAGTTCGGTATCAGGCTGTGATACATGCCAAATTGGGGAAGGCGGAGCATCAAGTCCGAGTGACTTGCTAGGGAGTTATTCATTCCTAAATGAAAATGAGAGTTGAACACGATAGTTTCTTGGGAGGTTTTGCTAAGTTTGTGTGTGCTATTTTGGGGTGGTCATAGGTTCGACCACTTAAGTTTAGCAAAATTTGCGTACATTAATAGTTACCAGATTGGTATCGGTATGGCACTATTTGAGGTTTTCTATGGTAGGCCATGCAAGACACCACTGCGCTGGACTCAAGTGGGGGAGAAGAGTTTGCTAGGAGCCGATTCTGTGTAGGAGACTACGGAGAAGATCTGTGTTGTTAAGCTAAACATGAAAGAGGCACAAGCTAGGCAGAAGAACTACGCTAACAAGCGTAGAAAGGAGTTGAAGTTTGCTGTGGGAGATATGTGTATCTCAAGATAGCCATGCTGAGAGGCCGAACAGGTCTATTTCTGAGACTAAGCTGAGTCCTCGGTATATGGGTAATGTTAGGGTGTTGGAGTGTATCAGGCTGGTTGCTTATAGGCTAGAGTTGCCAGAGACGATGGAGAAATTTCATAAGGTGTTCCACGTTTTGAAACTGAAGAAGTACTTGCATAAAGATGATCAGATGATGGTTAAGATTCCATCTGATCTTCTGCTGAGTATGGTTGTAGAGGCGAGGCATGTGGAGGTATTGACCATAGAGTTAGGCTGATTAGCAAGAAGCAAGTTCCAGAAATGAAGATCTTTTGGGACTGCAGTGGAGCAGTGGAGGAGACTTGGGAACCAGAAGCGAAGATAAAGCGGAAGTTTCCCAAGAGGTTCGGAAAGCTGGAGACTTAGATGGAGTTCCAGTGATGTTTTGCTGAGTTGTTATAATTTTTTGCTGTTTAAGCTTTTGTACTCGTTTAGATTCGCTGAAACTTATAACGATGTACGGTTTTACCTTTTATTCAATAATAAAAAGGAGTTTTTATTGAATATGATGTGCTCTTGAGTTGTTTATACTTAGTTCGGCTGTGAAGATCGTGCCGTGTTGATCCTAGTACTTGGTTTGGCTGATTAGGACTCGTCCTAATCCTGTTTGATGGGGTTCTGTGCTGTGGAATCTCATCGCTGTGTGGTGTTTACCGGTCGGGTTTCTGTGTGATTCCTGATGCTGTCTCGGTAAGCCAGTAGAGATCTTAGGATCTTGCTGGATTTGCTGATCGGATCACGCTGGACTCCGAGATGATGCTTGTTATTTTTACTGCGCTAAGCTGTTCCGGAGATCCGGTAGGCGTAGTTTTGTTGATCGGGTCACGCTGGACTCCGAGATTCTTATTATCCTTACTGCGCTGAGCTGTTCCGGGGATCCGATAGGCGTAATTTATTCAAAGTAAGTGGGGTCTTGTGGTATAGGATTCTGGGAGTATTTGAACTAAGTATAGATAATGCAGTGTGAAGTTATAGTCGAAAGGCCGTGTTGTGTTGTGATAATAGCCAAAAGGTTGTAATGTGTTGTGCTGAAACCTAAAAGTTATACTATATTATGCTAATAGCCGAAAAGCTAAGTTGTGTTGTGTTGATAGCCAAAAGGCGATGTTGTGTTGTGCTGTTAGCCATGAGGGCTACTTGAGTTGTGTCGTTAACCGTGGAGTTACGGTTAAGCCGTGTTGTTGAGATGTTGGTGAGTCGAATCAGTTGTGCTTGTCTAACCTTGCGAGGTTAGGTGGTTGGGAATTTGAGAGCCTAAATGGTTCTTGGGTGCTGAAAGAGAGAATATATGGTTCTCTTGGAAGGTAGACTCTCCATTATTCAAAAGAAAGGTGGTTATGAGAACGAGGGTACGAATCGTGAGCCAAGTAGCTTGGAGAAGAACAAATTAATGTCACTGGTGAGATGAGCTATTTGTTGAGCTGTATTGGCTCGTGTTTGCCAAGAGAAAGAAACCGATGTAAGGTTGGTAGCTGGGTCCCTTTTTACTAGGGGATTGGAGTTGTCAGATTTGAGGACGAATCTATGTTAGTGGGGGAGAGTTGTAACACCTGTGTTCCGGGAATAGAATCCCAAGGGTTATGTTATCGGAATTAAAGAGTGAAATGGTTTAATTCCAACTTTTGGGTTAGGAAGTTGGTTATTGAGTTACTATTAAACCAAAGGGGAAAAATTAATTATTCCTAATTTAATTTAAATGAACCGGCTAACCCTAATCCTATTTAAAGATGAATTAGGAGAAACCCTAGTTTCTTTTCTTAAGATTTTCGTGGCCTCCTATAGAAGAGAGAAGAGGCTGAGCTTTTGGTTGTGCTGAAAAAGAAGCTTGCACATGAAAGAGATGTAGACAGATCTGACATGTTGTAGTAGAACAGAGGTTTGACCTAATAGATCATTTGTTTCTAAAGGTAACAAAAATTTATGGAATTGTAGCTAAGCCTTAGATCTAGATTTAGCAATTTGCGTTGTTGAATTTGAGTTATTATTCTCAAAGTTATTCGCGTTTTCGTGAGATTTTTTGTTTCAGACGTGATTTGGACTAACCTGGATTCAAAGAGAGATCGCGAGTGCATCTATAGACGGATCATCATGAAATTTTGTGGATAGCTTCAGGACATCTAGGTGTTAAGTTTCAACGGTGCAGATTGGTTTTGGACGGTTAGATTTGGATTCGTGACTCTATATTTGAGGCTGCTTGTTTCTCTTATTTTTCCAAATTGTTGTTTTGGTTAGTTGAGTTGGTTTATTCCATAATGTTAGGTTGTGATTTAGGTTGCTAGCTGTTAGTTAATGTCGGGAGAGTGCAGAGGAGTTGCAGAGACTTTTTAGAAGTTTTGCTTTTGGCTAAGGTGAGTGCAGTACCGTGGTCGGACTGAACTTATGGGAATTTCTCGGTCTAATTTCGTGTGTTAGAATTTATTCCGTGCTGCGTGTTGTTTGTTGAATTTAATTAAATTGGTGAATTTAAATTAAATTGGTGAATTTAAATTAAATTGGTGAATTTAAATTAAATTGGTGAATTTAAATTAAATTGGTGAATTTAAATTAAATTGCTAAATTTAATTGTGTTTGTTGAATTTAATTAAATTGGTGAATTTAATTAAATTTCTGAATTTAATTATTGTTTGTTGAATTTAATTAAATTGGTGAATTTAATTAAATTGCTGAATTTAATATTGGGTTGTTAAATTTAATTAAATTGCTGAAATGAATTAAATTGCTGAATTTAATTATTGTTGCTCGGTTTAATTATTGTTGCTGAATTTAATTAATTGTTAAAATTAATTAAGTTATTGAATTTAATTAAATTGGTGAATTTAAATAAATTTCTGAATTTAATTGTTGTTTGTTGAATTTAATTAAATTGGTGAATTTAATTAAATTGGTGAATTTAATTAAATTGCTGAATTTAATATTGGGTTGTTAAATTTAATTAAATGGTTATTTAATTAAATTGCTGAAATGAATTAAATTGCTGAATTTAATTATTGTTGCTGAATTTAATTAGTTGTTAAAATTAATTAAGTTGTTGAATTTAACTAAATCATTGGAATTAGTGGCTATTGGTTGAAATTAATTAATTATCGATTTTAATTAATTGCCGGGTTGTTGCTTTGTTGTTGGTTGAATCCCGAGCATATTATTATGCCAGAAATATTTATGTAGTCGTCTGTCTATAATTGACCTAGTAGACAGGTTGATCATCTCCTCAATATTTATTAAATACTGACTGCGTCTATTCGTAATGGCGCATGTAAAAATAAAGTATCTTAACTGAGCTCGTGGAACTGCGGCTGGGAGAGCAGATGACATACCGGGGTGGTTTATTTAGCTGTTTTAATTACTTAAGATTGTTGTACGGTTGAACTATTAGGTTGTTAGATTTTAATTGCGAATTAATTAGTTAATAATTAATCATGATTTAATTTACTTGTTAAAATTGGCTGTTAATTGAATAATGTCGCTGGGGTTTTTATTATTTATGGAAATATTAAATGCTGTTTAAATAATAAAAAACAACAGGTCGGGGTGTTTCAAAACGGTTGTAAATTCAATTGATGGAGAAGCTAGACCTAGGGAATTCTGTTAAGGTAAATAAGAATCGTGAATTAGGCAGATTCAATTAAGGACTTAATTAAGTTCCATTCTTAAACTCAAAACACTAATATCTATTCAATCAACTCTCATTGCAATGACTATCTATGTCTAGATTCCTAGATTCCAAATCTTTTTGTAAACCTAAAAAATAAAAACATGCATTAATATCTAGTTTGATAAGTTCACAAAATTCCTAAACCAAATCTCTTTGCGAATAATCACTACAAGAATATTGATTACTCTTAGCATTAGAATATAGCATTTAACGTAGTTATGCTATGTTTGATTTAACTCTGTATTTATCATAGCGTTTGTTAAAATGCAAACGCTATGACTTATAGGTAGACTAAAAAATATGAATGCGAATCAATTTTTTTGCTGGTAAAGTTTTGTAGCATCAATTGTAATTGCATAGACCACATATAAAACACTATACTATATCTAGGGAGGAAAAAAAATAAAAACTGCCTTCTAAAATTAAATTAGGGGTAAAATGAAAAATATTTACTAAAGCATATGCAAATCTTTAGGCTAGTTCACTTTTGCCTCTTTCTCTGTAAACCCTATCTTCAATCTCAAATCTTCAAAATTTTCCTCACCGCTCACACTCGCCTCAGTCTCGCTTGTCTCTATGTTATGATATGTAAAAGACCTAGATCTCTCCTGGTCTCACTTTCGTCTCTTGCTCTCTTTCTCACACTCTCTCAACAGAAAATTCAATTGCCCTCCTGAGATAGCCACCTTCCTTCTCAATCTCTCCTCTTAATCTCACTCTCTCCATCGTCCTCGTATAATCTAGGTTCTCGATTAAGGGTTTTGTTTTCAAATTGAGATTTTGATTTAGGGTTTTGGTTTCAAATTGGATATTCGATATGAGTTTCTTAGGATGCATTTCTGGTTTCATATGTATTTTGAAGGGTAATTTCGCTGAGATTGATGTTGCTCATCTATGATAATGCGGTTGGATTTTTCAAAATATGTATATATCGATGATTCTGATATGATTTGCTTCTATGGCAGTGTCAATCTGTGAAATTTTGAGAGTTGAGAGAAAATCAGAGAAACCTCGCCGAGTATTCTTTCAGTGTGTGATTGCTGTTTGTCGGTGGCTTTATCAGAAGTTTGGTGCTCATAGGATCTTACTCGTTGGTTCTTCTGCTGGTAAGGTTTCTATGCATTTAAGTTTTGATTTTTTTTGCTCCCTTGGTACTAACTGTTGATTAGCCCTGGGCATCCGGTTCGGGTCGGATCAAACCGAAGTAATCAGGTTTGGTTTCCATTAAAAATCATTGATTAAACCGAACAGAATGAAATAAATCTAGAATTGTATATCGGGTTGGTTCGGTTCGAAAGACAACAACCCATTGGTTTTTTTGGTCAAGGGAAACCCCATATAAAAACCAAAAAAACCCTACTTTTCTTCTAATCTCTTCTTCTCACGATCACTTCTCTATCTTCTCACAATCTTTTCTCCATCTTCTTCAACCTTTTCTCCTTCGATCTCCTTCTTCTTTTCTTCCTCCTTTTTTAAACTTCTCGTTCTTCACCTCTTTTCTTCTCTTCTTCTTCCTTTTTTAAAATTCTCCTTCTTCACCTCTTTTCTTCTCTTCTTCCTCTCTCTCTCTCTCTCTCTCTCTCTCTTTCTCTCTCTCGTTGAGGTCATGCCTTGAAAAAGCTCTTCCTCTTTCAACCTCTAAGTTTTCATATCACTTGTAAGTTTTTCTTTCTTATAATTAATACTTAATTATCATCAAATTTTGATGTTGTTAGCAGTTTTGATGTTTACTTCTTGTTAATCGGAGTCTTTTGATATTGATAGATTTATTATGTTGTTAGATCTGGTGGCTTGGAAGAGAGTAACGACCGATCTATGCAAAGTAGTGTAAAAGGATACTTGGGATCTGCAATAACGACGGATCTGGTGGAATTTTTGAGCTTTACCGTCATCATTGCAGTTCGCATGGCGAGATGGCCGCCGACCGTCATACCGTCGCAGCCAAAGCCAGCCACAACGAAAAAACCCTAATCCTAATTGTTAATGGGCTTGAAATATATTGGATCTATTATTTAGTTTGTTAATTGAGTTCATTTTTAATTGTTTGTAATGGTAAATTTCTTAATTAGGCCCAATATTATTGTTTGTTAAAATGTTGTTAATTTGTTTGTAAAATTTATATTTTTGGACTTGTAATTTATATTCGGTTAACCGAAGAAGTAACCGAGGAATTTTTTTTGGAATTAATTCGGAATTGAAATTTAAGCATGAAACCGAACCCAAAAAACCGATTACCGAACCGAATTGAACCAAAATTTTATTCGGTTCAATTCGGCAGAATTTTACCGAACCGAAATGAAGCAAATACCGAATAACCTGAAATAACCTGATTGATCCGAAAGCCCAGGGCTACTGTTGATACTTGATCTGGGTTTAGTTTGACTTTGATTTTAAGTTTAAATTTTGATGCTTTGATTTGTGTTTCTGATTTATACATGAATGTTCGTGTTCGATCTGGTAATGCTTCGTACCGGTTAATATTGAAGGCATAGCCTTTTTTTTTCAATTGAATGAATATTGATCAAGCTGTAGTTTATCTGTTGGTTTTGTTGAAAAACTTAAAATTTAAACCTTTTGCTCCCTACGTCAGCTCTCATTACTCATTATTACCACTGATTGATGACAGAATGATTGGTTCTAGGGTATGCTTTAAGTCTTTTGCTTGAAATTTTCTATCCAAAAATTCATTGTAGCAGTCTCGCAGGTGATGAGGATTACTTGATGTTATCACATGAGATAACTTTGTTCCAGTGGGTATACAAGTTCTGAAATTCATTTAGTTTATGGAACTCTCGTTTTGTTGATTAAACATCATTCTTGTTCCTAGTAGAGAGTAGAGACTTTATCAGACTATAGTTTTCATTCCTGCTGAAATAAAAGAAATCATCGGTTGTAAGATAGCTCTGTATAGATGGAGGTTGATGCTTTCAGGCGAATTTTCCTCTTCATTTCTTTGAGCATAATCTCTATCTATCTCTTTGACCTGTATCTAGACAAACTTGGTAAAGCAAGAGACACCACTGTAAACCTTGGTAAATCACTTGGTTGATTCTTTTGCTTTGATAAAAGTTCGATTAAACATGTCATCTTTGGGCAACCCTCTCAACAACTAAGAGATCCATTCGAGGAACACGGGGACTAATTGACGTAATCAGCCTCCAAATATTTGAGGCTGATTACGTCAATGAAGATAATGAAAAATTATTTCATTTTTAGTTGAAATTCTAGGTGGTTCCAGAAAAAAATAGCAAAAAAATTATCCCTACAGTGGATACTGAGAGAAATGTATAAACCAATGCTTCCATAAATTTGATCGTGGTTTACAATTATAGCTTTCATACCTGTTTTTTTACTTGGGAGTATCCCTCTGGATAAAAAAAGAAAAAGAGTCAAAGAAACGGCAGCGGTTTAAATCAAGATTCCTGCAGTACCCTACCTATTAAATAAAATCGCAAACAGAAACTAGAAGAAAAAAAGCAAAGAAGAAACGTTCTATTTAGAGAACAATCAACATCAAGTTACTTTACCCCTTTTTCCTTTTCATAATAGATTAGTTAACCTAAGAAAAAAAATTGATTATATTTTCACGTGTGTAGGACTTTTTTCAAAACGCTTATAGGTTTTCTCTTGCCAAGATTGGTTCCATCGTAAGCCTTAACGTTTTCGATATTTCTTATAAATCAATAATGCTACCGTGTTTCCATGGTTCTTTTTTTTTTTGCTTATTTATCTGAATGCAAGCATGAAGCGCAACTAATTCCCCTAGCCATCATCAAGAACCTCAAGGTTAGTTTGCCAAGTCTTGAAAACACAAATCATAGATGGTTTAGAGGTTGGTTTATCATGTTCTATTTCAGCATATTCAAAGAGATAAATTTGTTTTGCTTTTATGTTAAATTTAAAACTGATATCATTTGTTTTGAATTTCCATGTGAAGACTATGTTCTGGAGCAAGAGGCAAGAGAATATGTAAATGCAGTCCAAGTTAAAGATGATCTTGTCGATAAGTATAGTCTGCAAGAGGACCAACATCAGGATCATCAAGAAGACTATGAGGATGAAGTTGTGATTGAGGAAACACCTTGGGTTGAAGTTGTTTTTGATGTGGTACATGAACTTCAGGCTGCACCAGCAGAGGAACCCGTTGGTGAAAAATCAAAGATAGTTATGTTTCCATTGTAAGTACTTACTATGATAATCTCATGTTTGTCTGAAACTAATGTTGTTATTTGCATTTATGTTTTTGTTTTAAGTTGAAACTAATGTTTGTATGAAAGTAATGTTGTGAAACATTGACATGTTCATGTATTAATATAATTTTCTTTTTCCCTCTAATTCAATATATTGACTTTATAGATAATTAACAATTACATACATGAAACAAAACAAAAAGATATTGCATAATACAAGTGCTATTTTATTTGAAGAAATTGAATCATATAAATGCTATTATAATATTACAAGTAACAGTTCTAAAACACTGTAACTAATAATTAATAACAAAATATACTTGCTATTAAATAATATAACATTGCACCCGGAAACACGCTATAACATTTAACAATAAAATAGCATCACCAAAAACCACTATCTTAAGCCCTCGATCTATTATCATGGGTGCAGATATAGCGCTTTTTACTCTGCTATCATATCGTTAGATAGCGTTTTTTAGGCGCTAAGAATACTCAATTTTCCTGTAGTGAGTAGTTTTGCTCATCTAAGACTATGTCGGGACATCAACAACATTCTCATGTCTATCAATTATGCTAATATCTAAATTCCAGGTGATCAATCTATAACTAGTATTGATATCAAATCCAGATGAAGAACTAATATGATTATCCTAATAAAGCTATGCCCAATTTAACAATTCATCTTTAACATTTGGAAAACCCTAAATCTAACAAGGGGATTACTCAAACATAATTAACAAAACACAAATCATGGTCTGAGTAAATTGCATTAAGAAAACAATTAAAATAATAAAGGAGTTCGAAATCTTCTCTATACAAAGTGAGTTTGGATATGTCTCTCCTCAAAAGCTCTCAAGAGTTCCTTGCTAGAATCAAGCGTGGTGTCACGGACTTGATCTTTTGAGATTAAACCGTGCGGCCCTAGTCTCTATTTGTCTCGAACAAATAGACTAGGCAGCCTAACTCTCAAGAAATCGGACCCTTTTTGAGAAAAGAACTCGGAAAAAAAGAAAACTCGGGAAAAGACAAGTGAATACTGAATTGCTTTGATATTGATAAAAATGCTGGATGATTACAAATGAGGATCTCACCCCCTATTTATACAAAAGCACCTCCAAAATGGATGGTGGAGATTCAACTGATCTAACAGCTGATATTGAAGATATGGCCATAAATACAAGATACACATAAATGTGGCATGATTTGAAGGGATTTGATGGAGAATCTCATTAATTGATGACTGATTTGGGGGAGCGGGGGGGGGGGGGGGGGTATGACATGGTGACAAAGTCTTGAGAGATATCCTTCCATACTTGGCCAAAACGTGGAGAGGCTTCTAGACATGGATTCAGCCCACTAAAATGAAAGCAAAGCCCATAAAACACTAAGTAAAGGGAGTGTAACATTATAGTCCGGCCCATAGGCATGTTGAAAGTAATTGGGCCGTGATATTCTCCCCTACCTATTTCGGCTACGCTCTCATCATCATGAATGTCTTAAGATGCTTCTTGAACTGCCACTAGTAATCTTCTCGTTCCCATGTTGCCTCCAAAACTGGTAGACCTTTCCATCTAATGAGGAAGTGTATTTGGTGAAGAACACCATGCTGCTGGACAACCTTTGATGAGAGCGCTTCTCTAATCTCCTTGTCGTATGACTTGGTCACGATTGGCGGTGCTCGTGTGGAATGCCCTGACTTTGATCTTTGACGTCTTCATGATATGACTTTAGCATGCTGACATGGAAGATTGGATGAATCTTCAAAGTGTCGGGTAGATCAATATTGTAGGATACCTTACCCACTTTGGCTGTTACCCCGAGTGGTCCCTCGTATCTCCGGATTAACCCCTTGTGCATACTCCAAAAGAATTTTAACTGTTGGGGAAGGAGTTTCACCAACACTTGATTGCCTATCTTGAACTGCAATGGACACTTCTTCTCATCGGCCCACTTCTTCATCTGTTTGTGAGATTTCTCCAAGCAAATCTTGGCAAAGTCGGCATGATATTCCCATGTTTGGGCCATCTTTTGCGCTCCTGGACTCTGTGTCTCGTTGTGCATCATGGCCAGCACATGGGGAGTTGCTGGTTGTTGCCTGGTGATAAGCTCAAATGGACTCTTCCCTGTTGCCTTGCTCCGTTGCAGATTGTAAGAGAATTGAGCAATGTCCAGCAACTTTTTCCAGTCTTCTTGATTTGCACTCACAAAGTGCCAAAGGTAACATTCCAATAAGGAATTTGTCCGCTCTATCTGACCGTCTGTTTGGGGGTGGAAACTTGTTGAAAAGTTAAGTCTAGTCCCAAGGGTTTTGAAAAACTGTGTCCACAAATTCTCGGTAAATTGAGGATCTCGATAGCTCATAATAATTCTTGGGAGCCCCCAGAACTTAACCACATTCTTGAAGAATGCCGGAGCTGCCCGTTCTGCTGTGCAGTATCTCAGACAGGCTACAAACGTCCCATTCTTTGAAAACCGGTCAATGATCAACATGATTGAACCAAACCCTTCGGAATCTGATAATGGGCTGATGAAATCCAAGGAAACAGATTCCCTAGGTCTCTCCGGTATGGGTACTGGTTCTAGCAACCCAGCAGGTTGTTTATTATCCGTCTTGTCTTGTTCGCACATGTGACAAGTCTTCACATAAATCTCCATGGTATCCCGCATCCATGGTCAAAAATACACCGCTTCCACAAATGCCATTCTCTGTTTTTGTCCTGGATGTCCTGCCTACTGAGTGTCATGTCATTCAATGATAATGTCATGTTGTAAACTTCCATAGCTTGGGACATATACCCGTCTACCCTTGGTGTAGAGTATACCATCTTTTACCCAAAACCGGAGAGTCTTCCCCTCTAAGGCCAACTTCACCAACGCTTTGGCTGTGGGGTCATGCTCGAGTCCTTCCCGAACACGATTCAAGAATGTACTCTCTGCTTGGCTGATTGAAGAAAGTTCAGCCTTTCGACTGAGTGCATCGACAACTAAGTTACTTTCCCCTTTTTGTACTCCAATGTGAAGTCAAACTTGGCTAAGAAGTCTTGCCACATAACTTGCTTCGGTGATAATTTCTTCTGAGTTTGGAAGTAACTTTTTGCCACATTGTCTGTCTTAATGGAGAACGGAGAACCTAAGAGGTAGTACCGCTAAACTCGTAAGCAATGAAAAACAGCAGCCATCTCCTTATTTTGAACCATATACCATCGTTCTGTATCATTCAGCTTGCGGCTTTCGAATGCTATCGGATGCCCCTCCTGCATAAGTACACCACCAATAGCAAAGTCGGAAGCATCTGTTTGTACCTGAAAGGGATTGGTAAAATTCAGAAGAATAAGTCTGGGTTCCCAGATAACAGCAGCCTTTAGCTCTTCGAATGACTCCTTGCATTGATCCGATCAGTCCCACATCTTCTCCTTCTTGAGAAGATCGGTCAATGGTGCTGCCTTTTTTGAGTAACCCTCGATAAATCGACGATAATAGTTGACAAGTCCAAGGAATGACAGTAACTCTGGTACCTTGGTTGGTGCCTCCCAATCCGTGATTGCAGATATCTTGGCATTGTCCATCTTGAGCTTCCCATGCCCAATGACAGGCCCTAAGAGTTGCATTTCCTCCATGGCAAACGTGCACTTCTCCCGCTTCACATACATCTTGTTCTGTCGCAGAACTCGTACTACTGTTTGAAAATTGCTGACGTGTTCCTCCATGGAATCAAAATAGATGAAAATGTCATCAAGGTAAGCTACCATGAACCGATCTATATAGGGTTGGAAGATCTGGTTCATGACCGTGCAGAACGTGGTAGGTGCATTCGTGAGCCCAAAAGGCATAACCAGCCACTCAAATGAACCATATCGGGTAACACACGGGGTCTTCGGTTTGTCACCCTCCGTAATCCAAACTTGATAGTAACCCTTTTGTAGGTCCATCTTGGTATAAACCTTGGCACCACCCAACCTATCAAACATATCTGCTATCAAAAGAATTGGATAACGATTCTTAATGGTTACCTTATTGAGCGCCGAATATTCCACACACATACGCAAAGACCCATCATGCTTCTTTTTGAACAACACCAGAGTACCATAAGGAGCCTTTGATGGTCTTAGCATTCTCATTGTAAGCAGCTCATCAAGTTGCTTTCTTAATTCTGCGAGTTCAGAAGGAGCCATACGATATAGAGCCATAGCAGGTGGCTTGGCTCTAAATTCCAACTCGATCCATAATCCACCTCTCTCCTAGGTGGTAGTGTCTCCGGTAGGTTCACCGACATCATGTCCTTGTTCTGATCAAGGACTTTCTCAATCACTGTTGGGATAACGGATGCTTCTCCAAACTCGTCATCCAACTTCAACACGGCCAGATACAGCAGCTCACCCTTCTTTATCCCCTTGGAAAGTTGTATGGTTGGAATTGCTCAATTTCGCCATTCTCTTCACTCGAAACTTGCATGGTTGGAATCATGCACGTTGAATCCTTCTCAAGGATACATACAGTGCTAAGAATGGGGATTGGTATTGCCAACACTTGCTTTGAAATTCAAGGCCCAACACAACCTTGAAATCATCCATAGGTACTACGGAAAAGTTTACCGTACCTTTCCAAACTCCAACACTCAGCTCGACACCTTGTGCAACACCATGGAGTTGTCTGGATTTAGCATTCACGGACTTAAGCCAACCATCTCCCTTCGTCCATGTAAGACCGAGTCTCCTTGCTTCTCCTTCCGAGATAAAATTATGTGTTGCACCAGTGTCAACCATCGCCTGGGTTTCTCACCCGTTAATGCTAATATCCACATACATCAGTCCCTTACTTGTTCCTTTTGATGTTGGAGTAGTCTTAAGGGCATGGAGTAGTTGTAACGACCCCAACATCGGATAATGATCCAAACTTTGGACAGTCTCTCGCCAGATGTGATTCTTTGCACATATAACAACCGCTTCTCATAACGAGAGAGCGCTTCTTTGGTTTCGAGTGTAAGTCGGTTGTTGTTCCTTCCTTTCTCCTGCACCCCTTAATACTACCTTCCTCAGAGCTTGCAATAGCTTCATCCACCAAATTAACACTGCGATGTTGCAACCCTTGCTTTGCCAATCTTTGAAATCGATTAATGAAATGGAACACCTAGTCTTGATCAGAAAGATTCAGATTCTGCAATACAAGGGTAGGGAATTCCTTGACATAATCTCGGATCATACCCTTTTGCCGGAGTTCCCTTAACTTCCTTCTTGCCTCATAGACAACATTCTCAGGATAGAAATTGTCACTTTAGCTCCTTCTTGAACGCTTCGCACGTGTCCATCCAACACGTACCCCATTCAATATCCGCATGGCACCTCTACCACCACAGTATAGCCGTATCCGTGAGATAGGATGTGGCTGCCTTGATCTTTGTCAACTCATCTCCAAGCCCCAGATTGTCAAATTATTGCTCCATTTGCTATAGGAAATTCTCAACTTCCTTGGCATCACGAGCCCCATCGAAGCATGATGGTCTTGGGTAATCAACTTTATCCACCCCAGCATTGCTAGTACCCCCATTCACAACCGCCTTTTTGCACAATGTAAGGCCATCTTGCATCGCCTTGATGCTCACTTGCAATGCTTGGACTGCTCCCATCACCTTCTCTTCCAGTTGGATGAATTGCGTATTAATTCCACCTAAGTTCTCCTTCATCCTACCAAACTCGGTGAACATCGTGTTCTTGAGTTTAGTGGTGGAGTGCTCGACACACTCGAGCCTCCCTGTCATATCACTCACCGCAATACCCAGGGATCCAAGCTCATCTCGGAACCTGCTCTTGTCGCGCTTCCTCTTTGGCACATTCGCATCAAAGGCCTCCTGCTCATTGATGTCTGCACCATTGTTATCCACGATAACATCTTCCTCATTACGTCCCACAATTTTTCAAAATATCGTTTGCCTTTGATCGAATCTGGCTCTGATACCACGTGTCATGGACTGGATCTTTTGGGATCAAACCATGCGGCCCTAGTCTCTATTTGTGTCGAACAAATAGACTAGGTAGCCTAACTCTCAAGAAATCCGACCCTTTGTGAGAAAAAAACTCGGAAAGAAAGAAAACTCAGAAAAAGACAAGTAAATACTGGATTGCTCTGATATTGATAAAAATGCTGGATGATTACAAATGAGGATCTCACCCCCTATTTATACAAAAGCACCTCCAAAATGGATGGTGGAGATTAAACTGATCTAACGGCCGATATTGAAGATATGGCCATAAATACAAGATACACATAAATGTGGTCTGATTTGAAGGGATCTAATGGAGAATCTCATTAAGTGAATGGCTGATTGTGGGGATATGACTTGGTGACAAAGTCTTAAGAGATATTCTTCCATACTTGGCCAAAACGTGAAGAGGCTTCTAAAGATGGATTCAGCCCACTAAAATGAAAACAAAGCCCATAAAATACTAAGTAAAGGGAGTGTAACCTTATAGTCTGGCCCATAGGCATGTTTAAAGTAAGTGGGCCATGACAATGGTCTCTAAAACTAAGATAAAACCCTAGATATAGTACAAAATAGGGAAGGACTTAAACTTTAATTATGTGGAACTTTCGGGGTAACTTTGTAATTCTTCAAACTTGATATAACTCGCGGTGACTTCTATACGTGATCGGTGTCGACCGACACCAGCTCCTTGGATTGTCTCCGAGTTGATCTTTTCAGCTACAAAGCTCCATATGCTCCAAAACGCTTCAACAAAGTGCAGCTCGTACTTGTACCTATAAAGACTCAATATACATAGAAAAGACTCTAAAAACAATACGTATATCATGGTTAAAAACCATAAAAACCATGATATATAACCTCCCCCAGACTTAGCCTTTGCTTGCCCTCAAGCAAACACAATGAAGAAGTTTGAAAACATGAAACTCACAACGTCATCGGAGCACCACATTCGCATTGACCTTAGTAATCCACTAGAAATTTCTTTCATGACAATATCTAGACCACCATGTAGTTCGTCGCAAGCAGTCGCAGTTTTCTTATCTCTGATTTCAATTCCAAGAACCTTTTAGACTAATTCTCATTCAGTACCAAAACAAGACAACTATACAAAACTTGGTACTGTTTCTTTCCCCCAGACTTATATTCATTTTCTTATTCGCTTTTCTATTTTTTTCTTCTTTTTTATAATTCAAAGGGGTAAGTGAATAATGGTATCACGGATCCTAACTATGCTTTGGCCTTTGTGTGATCATCTCTTTATTTGTGTAAAATAATGGGGTCACGGAGAATTTTCCTATCCCTTTACACAAAAGAGAATCATTTCATCTTTAGTTATTAATTCATTTGATCAAGGGAGAGGAGTACTATTTATATTCCACAAAAGTTGTATCATTTGTGGTATGAATGAGGAGTCAAGCCCTTGGAACATTGGTCACATCGATAAGATAAAACAAATAGCTTAGGTAATGCGGATTTTTGTTGGATGTATGGACGTCCCAAGTCAATTGGTCATCCTTTGCAAAAATGTGGTGGTTTCCTTGGTACTATCATTGTTTTAGACTAAGTTTGACTCAATAAACGGACTAGTTTTTGACTCTTAAGAAAAGAGAAGATGTAGTTAGTAACTATCTCTCCCAGACTAAAACAACACTGTCCCCAGTGTTGTCAAGCCTAAGATTGGTGACAAAAAGAAACAAAAATTGAAATTTGAGTAGATAGTTGAATTTTCAAAACAAGACCTCTTCTGATGTGGGTGTTGGGCGACACCATATAATTGTGTCGGTTGACACTGTGTCCGAAATGACACACTGAAGTTCAATAGGTCCTACAACCGGCAATCAGTTGTGTTTTCTCACAAGTTCTCCAAGTTGTTCACTGTTAGATCACTCAAACACAAGTTAAAAGCAACAAAGTGGCATAGTTTAATAGTTCCGAACAAGTTCCAATGAAAAAGAAAATAACAAGCTGAATCAAAAAAAAAGAAAAATGACTCAAGAAAAAGAAAAAAAAAGACTTAGACCGTAAGAAAGTGGAGGATCTAATCCTCATCGGTAGCCTGATTTGTATCATCTGATATCTGCTAGGGAGGTATATCTACGTGTTAAGATGGTCGAATGCATCCACAACGAGACAAGGTAGACATCGCGTTCCAGATACTCTGTAAACTATCAACTACGTACCTCTGAAAATCGGCTGTCTGCATAGGAATTGTGGGTGCAGCTGGGAGCTCGTACTGTGAAAATGTAGATGAGGATGCATGACCTCCAGCAAGGTTGTGAATGGGCTCATCTTCCGCAGATGTGGGTGCTGCAAGAGAGTTGGCGCTTCTCCTTTGTCTAGATTGAGCTGATGTGGGAAGGAGTGCGGGAACGGGCAGAAAGCTGATCTGCAGCGGATAATCCGTGATGGTAGTGAGCTCTCTCTTGGGAAGCTGGACCATGTGATCTCCGGAAGCATTGCCGAAATACCATAGCCAATCTGGCTTAATCCATCTAGCATTCTTTAAATGCTCCTCATCCATAAGAGACCTTGTCGTCCTGATAGTACAACCAATTGTACTGATTCTAAAATGCTGAAAGATAGGAGTTAACAGGCTCCTAACACTCTTAGACTTGATTCCCTTTCCTATAAGTGGCTTAGTTTTCAAAGTAACAAGATGATATGCACAAACAGCGCCTAAATTCACATCATTATCCAATTCATGCCAATCACAACCAGCTCTAAATATATCCTCAACAGCATAACAAAATAACAAAAATTCTTAAAGCGTCATCTTCCCTGGTTTCATCTTACATAAAATCGTGTTCCCACTAAGTCGAATCACATACCTCAAGACTAGATGTCGAACGTCTATCTGTGTAGAAGTCTTAGAATCATAATTCTAAGTCCCAAATTTTGCCCAATAGTCCTGAATCTTGACGTACTACAATGAAAGTGTGGTGCCTGTCTTGTCCTTATCAAACCGGTAGATGGTGCAGAGATCGTAGAGAGAAATCCTGTAACGTACTCCTCGAATAAGAAAGGTGAGAGTACCTTCATTTGCATTCTTGATGGTTTCATTGGTGTAATAAACACGTGAGGTAGCTAAGAACTGATGAACCAAATCTGGAGTTCGTGCATATCGTGCCTAGCCCAATTTTCTTCAAAACACTGCATGTTATCGCGAATTCCCATCGTCTTTAGAGCCACTGGATCAGAAAATCTTGTTGGATTAATCTCAACTCCGAATCAGGCATTGTAAAACACAGTGTCATAGTTATCCCACAATCTTTTGAGATATCCCTTGTCACACACTCTGCCTTCTCCGTCTCTTTTTTCGGCGTATCATCCCAAATTTAATGAGATACAATCTTCTTATCCTCTCTCTTAGGCCAAGGGAGACGTGGTGTTACGGTGGATTGCAGCGGGGTCGTGGTATTCCGGGCAGGAGGAGGTGGGTTTGAGCTTGAAGCTTCAATGGCGTCACTCTTCCTTAGTCTCTTCCCACGAGTTGTCATTGTACAGATCTGAGAAATTGACACAATGAACAGATAAATGACAAGAATCCAACCAAGTTAGGCACAAAAATCACTCAAAACGGTCAAGAATCAAAGAAGTTATGAGGATTGGGAATTTTCGGCTCTAACACACGAATTTGATAAACTTTTAAGTATGATGGGTTTATATGGGAATTCTCGAGTAAATGGTGTCGAGCGACACCAACTGATGGTGTCGATCGACACAAACATTTTTATATTCGCGTATTTTGGCTTTGTGTCGACTGACACTGGCTAGTGATGTCGACCGACACTGACTAGTGATGTCGTTCATCACCGGCTACGCGGGTTCACTTCTTGTTAGCTAAAGTTAAAATTTGAAATATATACAAACTTACAAGTGGGTTGCCTCTCAATAAGCGCTTATTTTTAGTCATTACCTTGACTTTGCAGTGGATCAGATGGAGTCGGGATCGTCCAAACGCCCGATATTTCCGTCTGGAATTTCTTCTTGTGCCCAATAATGTTTCACTCGCTGACCATTGACAGTGAATTCTTCCTCTTTGGAGTTCAGCAGAACAACAACACTGTATGGTCAAATTTCCTTGATAGTAAAAGGAACTGATCAATGAGAAAGCAATTTCTCAGGACACAATTTCAAACAAGAGTTCTAAAGAAGTACCTGGTCATTCAGTTCGAAGCTTAGTGAGATGATATTTTTTTATCATGATACGCCTTTGTTATCTCCTTGTACAACTTGGAGTTTTCATAAGCATGGAATCTGATCTCATCCAATTCGTTAAACTGAATTTATCTCCTTTCTGCTGCGGGTTTGATGTCGCATTATATCATCTTTACGGCCCATGCTTCTTTGTGTTCTAGTGGAAGTTGACATGTTTTCCCATAGAGCAGATGAAAAGGTGTAGTCCTGAGTGGTGTCTTGAATGCTGTTCCGTAAGCCCATAATGCTTTATCCAACTTAGCAAAGCTGTCTTTTCTTGTCTGCCCAACTGTATTTTCTAGGATCTCCTTAATCTGCATATTCGAGACTTCCACTTGCCCACTTGTATGAGGATGGTAATGAGTAGCTACGCGGTGCTATACTCCATGCTTCTTTAGTAGCTTAGTGAAGACCTTGTTGATGAAGTGTGTGCCATCGTCACTGATAACAATCCAAGTTACCATGAATCTGGGGAATATAATGGTCTTTAATAGCTTAAGAACTACTGCAGAATCATTCATTAGACTAGCAATTGCCTCGACCCACTTGGACACATCGTCTACAGTAACCAAAATGTACTTGTTCCCTTAAGACGAGGGAAATGGGTCTTTGAAGTCAATGCCCCAGCAATAAAATACGTCAACCTCAAGGTTGAAGTTTTTTGGCATCTCATTATACTCTTACTGATCTTTCCTCTCCTCTGACAAGAATTACATTGAGTTACGAACTTATGAGCATCTTTAAACATCGTAGGCCACCAAACCCCGCTTGGAGAACCTTAGAAACAGTCTTAAATGTAGCAAAATGCCCTGAATACTCTGATCCATGGTAGTGAAACAGCAAATCAGCAACCTCAGACTCAGCTACACATCTCCTGTAGATCCCATCCGAACAATGCTTGTAAATGTAACCCTCATCTCATAAGTATCGTCTAAGTTCTCTGAAGAACTTCTTCTTAGCATATCTCTTGAAGTCATCTGGTTCTTCATCAGTAGCAAGATAATTTGCTATAAAAGCATACCATTGTCTCTCAGGAAAAAATGTGACCACAAAACATTCATTGTGAGGATTGATTGCTTCCTCCATGGGTGAGTGTCGACCAACACCAGGTGGTGTGTCAGGCGATGCTAACGTATCATGTCGAGTGCTTGTGTTGACTCCGCTTTGGACCAGTCGACATGTGTTCATCTCATTCTTGGTGTCGAGCAACACCGATTGATGGTGTCGGTCGACATCAACATCTAGCAACGAAACACTCCAAAAATCAGTGCCCTGATTCCAATACACACTTGTCTCCACCAGATAGATGTTCTCTTCACGCAAAAAATCATCAATAGGAACTTCATTTTTAACTCTGATCCTTGATAGATGGTCTGCTACTTCTATTCTCAACTCCTTTCTTATCTTTAACCTCAATATCAAACTCTTGAAGAAGAAGAATCCACCTTAACAATCTCCGTTTATCATCTTTTTTGCATCAGATACTTGAGAGCGGAATGGTCTGTATGCACTATCACCTTCGATCCAACCAGATAGTTGTGAAACTTCTCAAAAGCAAACACTACCGCCAACAGTTCCTTCTTAGTCCTGGCATAAGTTTTCTGCGGTTTATCAAGTGTTCAACTAGCATAATATATGGCATACAGTTTCTTATCCTTCTGTTGACCCAGAACAGCTCCAACAGTAAAGTCACTGGTATCACACATTACCTCGAAAGGAAAATCCCAGTCTGGACGTTAAAGAATCGGGGCACTAATCAAAGCTCTCTTAATCTCCTCAAATACAGCAAAACATTCATACGTAAACTCAAAATTCACATCCTTGCATAGCAAATTAGTAAGCGGTCTTGCGATCTTGTTGAAATACTGTATAAACCTTCTGTAAAACCTAGCATGTCCCAGAAAACTTCTCACCGACTTCACACAATGTGGCAGCTGCAGCCCGGTCATTACCTCTATTTTCGTGCAGTCTACTTTGATACCAACTTCAAAAATGCGATGCCCAAGTACAATACGATCCCTAACCATAAAGTGCCACTTCTCCCAATTGAGAACTAAAATTTTCTCCTCACATCGAGCAAGTACTTTACACAAATTTTCAGGGCAGACTTTGAACGAATACCCATAAAGAGAAAAATTCTCCATAAAGATTTCCATGTAGTCTTTGATCATATCGGTGAATATAGACATCATGCACCCCTGAAATGTTGCAAGGGCGTTACATAGGCCAAAAGGCATTCTACGGTATGAAAAAGTACCATATGGACATGTAAATGTCATCTTCTCTTGGTCATCCAGGTGGATAGAAATCTTGGAAATATCCCGAGTATCCATCAAGGAAACAGTCATATGGATGATTTGCCTACTTTTCAGCATCTGAACAATGAACGACAAAGGAAAATGGTCCTTCCTTGTAGCCACATTCAGCTTCCTATAATCGATACACATTCGGTGTCCTGTTACAGTTCTCATGGGAATCAACTCATTGTTCTTATTCTTTACCACTGTAACTCTTCCTTTCTTCGGAACCACATGCACCGGACTAACCCAGTTACTATCTAATATCTGATAGATTGTCCCAGCTTCCAGCAGTTTTATGATTTATTTCTTGACAACCTCTTGCAAATTTGGATTCAACCTTCTCTGGTGCTCAATAGATGACTTAGCCCTGTCCTCAAGGTGAATCATATGCATGCATAACTCTAGAGAAATACCTGCAATATCATCAAGAGAATAGCTAAGCGCCGTATGAAACTTGCGCAACTTGCTTAGCAAAAAGATGATCTCTGCGTCGTTCTACGAAGCATTAACAATAACTGGATAAGAAGCATTTTCACCAAGAAATGTGTACCTTATCCTCGAAGGGAGTGGTTTGAGTTCAAGTCTGGGAGCTTTCGCTGTACTCCAATCACTGGACTTCTTTTCTTTTACCGGGTTTCCAACAAGTGCTTCTTGGGTAACCAACTTCATCACATGTTCATTCGCATCCATCAACTTAGCATACCCAGTAGCAGCATCGTCTAGATGTTGTATCTCATCATTGGAAGCAATCAAAGCCCTCTCTAAGGGGTCATCAACGTGCATGTACTAGAAAATTTCCTCAGCAAGATTTGTCAGCATATCCATATAGAAAGTATGTCCATATATGGTAGGTCTCATTACAAGCTTCTCCATATCAAAGTTCATCATCAAATCACCAACATTTAATCCGATTCATCCTCCTTTGACATCAATCATGGCACCAGCTGTAGCCAAGAAAGGGTTCCCAATATTAGAGGATCTTTTGGTTCCTTATACTTTAATACCACGAAATTGGTAGGAATTAAGCAATTTCCTATCTTCACAGGGGCATCTTCAAGAACACCAACGAGAATTCGGATCGATCTATCAGCATGTAGGAGTGTAATCTGGGTTGGTTGAAAATAGGTCTTACCAATATTAACTTCAACTGTTCACACCATCAAGTTGACACTGGACCCGAGATCATATAGAGACCTAACAAACTTTTCGCTAAATATAGAATAATCCAAAGCTTCTGGGGTTTAGGAGTTTTAATGGGATCTTGTTCTGAATTATCGCACTGAATTGGGCAGAAATCATCATCAGTCCTTGCTTAATGTTTATATCCTTGTTCACCATCCTCTTAACATAACTCCCAACATAAAGCTTCCGGGGTTTGGGAGTTTTTCTAGGATCTTGTTATGAATTACCGCACTGACTTGAGCAGAAATCATCATCACTCCTTGCTCAGTGTTTATATCCTTGGTCACCATCCTCTTAACAGATCTCATAATCATAGGAGAAATCTTCACCGCCTCAATAAGCGGGATCTCAACAATAAGCCTACCCATTATAGCTTTACACCTAACATCTTCCATATCTTATTCTTAGGGTATGCAACCTTGGGTTTGTAAACTCGTTCCTCGATCCCTTGAGGTGTTGTGAGGACTTTCGAGTTGGTCTGGGACTGGTGTCGAGTGACACTATGCTAGTGTTGATCGATAATGTCTGGTGGTGTTGACTCCCTCGTGTCGAGCTTGGTTGATATCTGTCCGTCATCGCTTATGTTCCGATTCGAATCCTAAGGAGATTCTATATTGTGTCGAGCGACATCCAAGAGTGGTGTCGATCGACACTGGTGGCATGGAATCAAATCATCACCATCTTTAATCTCTTTCAACTCCACTATGTCCTCTCTTGGCAGACCTCTTCTAATCACTGGTTTAAGTTGCTTTCCACTTCTCAATACGACAACATTACAAAGGTGTTTGGGATTTGCAGACCCAACAGTCTGAGCAACTTGAGTATCTAACTTCTTGACATGGGTGCTTAAAGCTTCAATTTTCCCATTCAAGTTCGTGTACAAGACATCAATCTTCCCGTTGAAATCGACAATGATCTTCTGCTGACCTTCCAGAATCTGTTCCAGCATTGCTTTCATCTCGCTCTCTGCAGTCTTTGGAGGCGGTGTCTGATAAGAAGAGTTTTGGTAGTTCTTTTTGAAGCTACTGCTTGGATACGTCTTCTGATACTCAGGCTTGGGAGTGTATCCAAAAGAATTCTGGTTTCCTGTGTAATTGTTCTTCGTTCCATTACCACTGAAATTCCTGTAGTTGCCCTAATTATTATCGAACCTTTGGCCTTTATATCCAGCTCCATTGACGTAGTTCACGTCCATCTGTTTCGAAAGTGTCAACCTCTGCAGCAAAGTGAATCAATTTCTTATTCACTAGAAGGTTGTGCACCGAGGCTAACTTAGCCTTCACCTCAGCAATCTGACTTCCATCCATGTTGGCTGTTTGTTTCTGCCTATCAAAATTGGCATTCTTGGTACTATAACTAGAGGCCAAGTTTTCGATCAACAAATTTTCATCCTTGGAAATCTGGTGTTGAAGTTTCCGTTGCTAGCACCATCCAATGTTATCTGATATCTCCAATCAACCCCTCTGAAAATATCCCCAACAGCTCTACCTCACTGAATCCATGATGTGGGCAATCCCTTTGATAGGCTCTGAATCTCACCCAAGCGGCTTTGAAAGCTTCAGTCGGTCCTTGAGTAAACGTCGATATCTTCATCCTCAAATCCTCAGACCGTGGATCATCATACAAGTTTTTCAAGAAAGCTGTCTTGGTTGCTTCCCAAGTTGTCAAAGATCCAGGCTTCCACTGTTTAAGCCAGTAAGCTGCATCACCAGCAAGAGAGTATGGGAAGAGCATGCAGAAAAGGTAGTCACTAGACACACCATTTGCTTTAATTCTTGTAGCCAAATCTTCAAATCTCTCAATATGGTCCATCGGATGTTCACTAGAAAGACCATGAAAATGGTGCTGTCCCACAAGAGTGTAGTATGGGGGTTTCAGCTCAAAGTTATTCCCCTGAAATGCACGAGGTAAAATAGCGGACCTATAAGCTTAAAACTGATATGGGCTGCTGTAATCGGCAAGTGTCCTCATTCAATCAACTGCATCAGCTCCATCGTTGTCATGTTGACCATTGTTAACCACTCGGTGTCGAGCGACACCGTCGGCTTGGTGTCGCTCATCACCAACGATGACCTCAATGATTTCGTTTCCGCCAGCATCAAGTTTCTGACCCTGTGCATTCCATAAATGACCCTCTAAATCGCGCAATGCTCCAGCTTTATCCCTTATTAGCACAAGTGGGTTATTCATCTCTGCTTCCCGTTGTGCTCTCCGGTTAGCTCGCTCTAACTTTGCTAGTTCTTGAGTAGAAAGGTTCACAATCGAAAGACTTCTATTGCTTCGAGTACCGTGCTAATGCATGCATCTGAAACATAAGAAAAATAAAAGAAAGAACGCGAAAGTAACAAAATAAAAGAAAAAGCTTAGACTAAATTCTAACTTAAATCTAATGGCGAATCAAAGAGTCCCCGGAAAACAGCGCCAAAATTTGATACGCTTCAGATTAGCCCTAAAGCTACTCTCTCAAATTAAGAGATCGTCTGTACTACTTAGGGATCAAAATCCACAAGGACTCAAGTTCACACAATATATTATTAATAATTGAATTAAGGTAAACTAAATAAATTATAATTAAAATAACGAAGGAATGCAAATAAAACGGTTGTAAATTCAATTGATGGAGAAGCTAGACCTAGGGAATTCCGTTAAGGTAAATCAGAATCGTGAATCAGGAAGATTCAATTAAGGAACTAATTAAGTTCTGTTCATAAACTCAAAACACTAAATCTAATCAATAAACTCTTGTTGTAATGACTATCTATTTCTAGATTCCAAATCTCTTTGTAAACCTAAAGAATAAGAACATGCATTAATCTCTAGTTTGATAAGTTCACAAAATTCCTAAACCAAATCTCTTTGCAAATAATAGTTTTTCTCATCTAAGACTATGTCGGGACATCAACAACATTCTCATGTCTATCAGTTATCTTAATATCTAAATTCCAGGTGTTCAATCTAGAACTAGTATTGATATCAAATCCAGATGAAGAACTATTATTATTATCCTAATAAAGCTATGCCCGATTCAACAATTGATCTTTAACCTTTGGAAAATCCTAAATCTAGCAAAGGGATTACTCAGACATAATTAATAAAACACAAATCATAGTCTGAGTAAATTGCATTAAGAAAACAACTAAAAGAATAAAGGAGTTTGAAATCTTCTCTCTACAAAGTGACTTTGGATCTGTCTCTTCTCAAAAGCTCTCAAGAGTTCCTTGCTAGAATCAAGTGTAGTCTCTAAAACTAAGATAAAACCCTAGATATAGTAACAAATACGAAAATGACTTAAATTGTAAATATGTGGAATTTTGGGGGTAACTTTGCAATTCTTCAAACTTGACATAACTCGTGGTGATTTATATTCGTGATAGGTGTCGACCGACACTAATGGAGATCAAGAAACTCCTCCCTATAAATAAAATCTCAGCTCATTCTCTCAAATAATCAGATCAAATATCAGATTGAGTTGAATCAAATAACGAAAACTAAAGCTTCCATCAATCTCCTTCTCTTCTTTTCTTAAAAATGAGTCTCGAGAGTATATCGTAGATCTAGTTCGCATATTCTATAATCGAGTGTCGCAATTATAGTCTCAACACAGTTGTATCATAGCATTTAGAGTCTCATCAAACCGCCACACTACGAGATATTTATTGTATAAAGGAAAAAAATCATATCTTGCCTCCGCGTATTCGTCTTTCCATAATTGAATTTTGTTCATGATTTTCAATCTTAGATTTCGCAGTCTTAGAATAATCACAACTATTAAGATCTTGACCAGCGAATGTGGGAAATTCTTAACGTAGCAGAATATATTTTTTTCTCCTTTTCTATTTCTTTTCTTACATGTTTTATTCAGTATTTCTTCTAGCAAGGTAGTAGAAAGTGTACACAAATTATTTGATAAAAATGTTTTGACCATCTAAAATTGTCTACCAAAACGTTAACCATATTAAAAGCATGAGGAAGTATCAATTATTTATTTATTTTATTCAAAATTCTTCTAGCCAGGTAATAGAAAGTTCTTATACACATATTAATTTTGTATAAACATTTTGACCAGTGAAAAATCATAAACTCGTCTCACGCTTCATCTACTAAATGCTAAGACATCTTGGGTCTTTCTCAAGCCCTTTTCTACTCAAATCATCAATGTCTACCACGTTTGTTTATTCTTTTATGTTTAACTAGATTATATATTTAAAAATGTTTCTTATACATTTACGAAAATTACAATTATATTAATAGAGACTTTTTATAATTTTGTTGAAGTCAGTTATAAAGTGTACAACTTATTTTTTTAATTTTAATGTTGAACATAAACGAGTCAGTTATAAAGTCTTTGAGGTCTATATAATCAAGTCCACAGATTTATATCATTTATTCAACTGAAATTTACCCAGATTGACTCAATTATTGGCCAAAATAACTAGACTAACACCCCATTGAAAATGATTACTAGACTAACACAATTATCTTGTAAAAAGACCATTTAACCTTAGTTTTAAATTTTTTTCAAATTATAAAAATTATTTAATTTTAAACTGAAAAAAGAAATTTCCCTTTTCACATCGTAACTCAATTTTTTCTTTTTCAGTTTTTCAGATTTTTCACCCTAGCCACCTCGTCACCGGATCGGTCAATCTCGACGAACGACGGCAAGTCATCGGCACTGGAATTCCCTCTCTCACATCTTAACTCGTTGTAACTCGTTTCCTTTAGCATTGATTTCGCGGGACCTTAGCCACATTCGCTTAATTCCACTACCCACATCCATTTAAATCCATCACTGGTTCCAGCCACTCCATGAACGAATGCGAGTTTGCTTTTAAGGGCGCCGAAATCCCTAGGTTTGTCGATTGCTTCCCTTGCGTTCTCAAATTTTCTCAAAACTTGTCAATCTTTTGAAAATTTTTGGGTCAATTTCAATTAACCCCTTATTTTTCTATGCAGATATTGCTCGTCATCATCAACTTTTGCTTAATTCGGTTGATTTCTGGTAATGATTCTTCCAATTAGAATTAGATTTTTTTTTGTAAATAAACTCCCGCGCATGAAAACAAATATGTTCGATGTAGCTACAGATTTTCATCACAGCTTTCAGATTTTTTTGCTTCTTATTTGTTAGAAATTATTGCAGACATTTTCGTGTTCATAATTCTACATTCTCTAATTTGCATTTTCACTATTAATTTTTCTATGATTAGCAATTGCGTCTTCGAGTAATGTCATCAAGAAGGGATTTTCGTGTGACTCACCTGTGCTTCCTCACCAAAACCCTAGTTCATTTTCATCACGCCATCAGAGCCTTCCCGCCACGAAAGGAGCCGCACCAGCCTTGTTGTTCGTAGAAGCCTTGGAGTTTCACCATCTCTTTTCTCTATAATCTTTGAATACTTTGTAATCTCTAAACCTTTTTTCTATATCTATGAATCACTTTCACCTTGCTTTTATGATTCCTTTAAGCATTCTTGATTTGTTTCCATGTTGGGTTTAGAGGGTTTAATTAAAGGTGGGGATGTGATATGTTTGGTTTAAGTGGCGAGTTTATTGTAGTTGCATCTTTTTCTATATCTAATCTCTTTCTTAATTAATAGCTATTGATCTTAGGCATCTAGTAATGCTATCCGCTTGCTTAGTTTGTTTGAACCTAGATTGGATGAGTATCGTGTCATAACAAGCACATACCACTTAGTTAGTGAGTTTTATGGACTAGGATGGAACCTGATTTTAATGCTTTGACATATGTGTTGTTGCCTGCGGAAGTTGAGTTGCAGGACATATACATTTTAGCCAATTTTCTCTATGGTAATAGATTAATCAAACTTTCGTGTTTCATAGTCTGAGACTTGGGAGTAGACATGCATTACATGAATTTATCTTGAATTGTTTGATCACAGAACCTCGGGGAACCCTTGAACACCCAAAATCTTTCTTATATTGTTTTACGTAAACTTCTTTGCATCACTTGTTGTGTGACACAACAAAACTAACCTTTTTATTATTGAAATGTGGCCTTACTTGTTCCTCTTAATTTGCAAAACAACTTCTCTCTCTGTGGGATCGATATACCTTAAGTACTACAATTAATTGATGTGCACTTGCAGCTTGTTGATTGTGTGTCCGAAGGAAAACTCAAGAGAACAACTTCTCCAACTTCATCAAGGTTTTGGCGCTATTGCTAGGGACATATTGCTTGTTTGCAAGTTTCCGAAATAGAGTAACGTCTAGAACACTGTGCTACTGAATTTTCTTTGTGATTTTTATTGTTACAGAAGACCTTGAGGATGGACCTTGACCCTCTCCCGGAGAAATTTCACAACCTTACTCTTGCGTACCTGTTTTTGGACCATTCTCTAGCTCACCTTTTGGAGCTTACCACGGCTACTCTCAGCCATCTCGTGGTACACCATCGATGAGGCACTCCGGATATCCATCACACTCTTGATCCTCTGGAGATCACCCAATGAGACCAGCTCATCACAATGGAGCAGCTCATTCATTCAGTCTATACCACTCGGACCGACACTATCACTCTATCGATCAGAACTTTGATTCAAGAGAAGTCATGAGGATTGATGTATATGAAGACTATGAAGCACCATTCTCAGATGCTTTCACTAAAAAGATGATGAAGCTTATGCAGCAATTTTCCTCATAGCAGAAGAAGTACCATGAAGAAATCGATGCTAAAGATGGAAGCTGATTTTGGTTCAAAGCTTTCTGATTTAACTTACCACGTCCAACGAGTGGAAAGCCAAGTTCAGGAGATCCAAGACTAGGCTCGCCACAGCAAAGATAAAATCAATGAGAATGGATCGAAGTTTTATTGCATAAATCACAATATGGACCAGTTAGAAGAACAACTAGAGTGGAAGATCAAAGCTTTACGACAAGGTTTCACCAATCCCAATGATTATGAAAAGTGGCAGAATGAGCAGGCCTACTCAATCCCTGATCATGAAGAAGAAGAGAGAGTTCTGAGGGAAGAATTCATTCCCCATAACAAGTTATTGGAGTGGACTGAACACAAAGACTAAAAAACTGAAGATGAAGAAGAATGTTTGAAGGAAAGTCATTGTTACATGACAATGCAAATAATTCGTGGAGAGATTCATGAAAACAGCAGTCCGACACCACTAAGTTCTCACCAGATCCATGAAGATTCAGAAGAAGATTTGCACCATCCCAAAGACCGTCCCAAACACCCTTACACGTGAGTAGCTGAAGGATACTGTAGCCGGTTTCTGATAAACCGTAATTGCATCCACCTCCCCACCATGGTTAGTATACAACATAATCTTTAGAGAGGTATAATGAGGAGACTCAACGGTGTGACCAAGCAACGCCTAACTATCCAAGAAAACAACACAACGGAGCATATGGGGGCATAGGAGCCAGATAACAAGTTTGGAGTGGAAGTTGAAAAACTTGACTGCAAACCAAATAGCCAATAGTTTAGTGGGATCTGAGGAACGAAGTATACAGCCCGGAGAAGAACAAGAACAACTTTGCACCCCATGTGAAGAGAGCTCACTCGATTCAAAGGAGTGGTGCAAACGTCTACGTGATAAGTTAGAATGCCTAAGCAAGAATCTCGAAAGCTTGTTCACCCATGTTGCTGTACATGAAGATGACGAAGAAAGAACCAAGAGGCTTTATCTAAGGACATAAAATTCTTCTAGACCATTCTCTAGCTCACTTTCTGGAGCTTACACGGCTACTCTCAGTTATCTCGTGATACACCATTGATGAGGCACTCTGGATGTCCATCACACTCTTGATCCTTTGGAGATCGCTTAATGAGACCAGCTCATTCACATCGCAATGGAGCAGCTCATTCACTTAGTCCGCGTCACTCGGACCATTTCAATTATTCTATGGATAAAAACTTTGATTCATGAGAAATTATGAGCATCAACGTCAATGACAACTATTCTATTGACACTTGTAAACCATTCACTTGAAGAAGCTCACACACTAATGACAAGGTCATGGAGCTTATGCAAAAACTTGCCTCGGAGAAGAAGAAGTGCATAGAAAGACTCGATCCTAACTTCTCGAAGATGGAAATTGATTTTGATACAAAAATCTCTGATATTTCTTGCCATATCAAGTGTGCTGAGGAGCTTAACAACGAGCTGATGAACCAAGAGGACTATGCTCAGAACCACGAAGCCATTATCATGAATATAGTATCAGCCATTGAGGCCATGGATGGTAGTTTTGAACTGAAGATAGAAGCCTTGGAACATGGATTCTTCGATCCTAATGAATACACAAAGTGGGAGGATGAACAAGAAAGCATCACTTATGAAGAAGAAGAAGAACTTGAAGTTCAACAAAAACAGCCACAATCTCAAGAAGCAACCCAAGAGCAAAGCACTCCTACCCCACTGGCTCAATTGCCACAAGATGGTGAAATCATTCATTGGAAACCGGCACCAATCAGTTCTTGGCATCCACCTTTGTCTAATGAGGGACAAGGTACTATTGTTTCTTATCCTCAGCACCAAGTTCTGCAAGATCATCAAACACCCCATCCATCTAGGTGTGTGCAAGAAGATCAAGAAGAAGAACACAAGGAAAGAAGGATTTATGGTCAAAGAGCTAATGAGAGTCAACACAAAATTGTTTTTGAAAACAATGGTGAATATCCCAACTTCTCTATTCATACTTAGAGGATCAAGAAGAAAAGCTTAGAGAAGTGAAACCCCATGACCAAAAAGAAGTCTTATTTCAACTAGGAGAAGAAAAGGGCGATGACCATCATTTCCTTGATGAAAAAGGAAACCAACACCTTGGCTCTAAGGGAAAATGAGATTCGTGGCATATTTAGCTATGTAGTGCTATCACATGTCAAGGAAACTCCCAGACCCTTAGAAAACTCGAAAAACATGCAGTTGGAAAACAAGAAAGATTTAAAGAAAACATGGGAGATAAAAGAAGGAATAAGGAGAGAGGAATAGTGGAGAAGGTTGTTGTTGATGTGTGGAGAAGATGAACGGAGGATATATAGAGAGGAGGAACAAAACGTGGTGAACATCAAGGAGTCTGAGTATTTGCTACGTAAGTGCCCTCAAGAAGGAGAATATGAAGACAAATTCACTGATGTTTACCCTCGTACGGCTACTAGGAGCTCATTAGAAGAAATCCTCCAAAACCTATATTTAGGCCATTTCAACATCAAAGATAAGCTCCCGAACATGCTAACTTCATAGCACGACCTCCTCCATCATCTTATATCACCTAAAAAGTTCAAGGATCAGTTTTAAGACCTCTCTATTGTCCTCTACGACCTCCTGATCAAACAGAAAACAAGACAGCTCAAACCCGATTTGATTAAAACCTTGGCAAGAGGGTGAACATATTAGATAAGAAATTCAAAGGTATTTTTTCCGTGTTGCTAGACACAGTACTATGGAGAACAAGAAAAAAGGTGATCTCAAAAGCAAGCCACCAGACTTTGAAAGGACCAAGAGCTTTGTCTAAGGACAGAGAATTATTCTCACCTCACATAGGAGAAGAACCCAAATTTAGCCAAAGACATTAAACAAGCGCGCTTAATGGGAGACAACCCACTTGTAACCTTTTCTTTTCCCTTTTAATTTAGATTTCATTTTGCTTTTGATCTTTGCATGTTTTATTTCAGGTTTTACAGAAAAGAAAATACAAAAGAAAAAAATAGAAAAGCAAAAAAAAAAAAAAGTCGAGTTGGTGACGACCTAGGTCACAGAGGCCTTTGACCGACGTCCCAAGAAGGCCCAACCCTGGTCACGAGGGCCTATGACCGTGGTCTGAGGGTGGAAACATCCAGAGGTTTGTATCAGAGTGGCAAGAAGAATCCCAAGCCTGGTCAAGTTCATTTGGCCAATGTATACAGAGGCATCAGATTGATATTGTCATTGAAATCAATGCTGTAAGTCCCCACCAAGCAAACCTCATCTCCAACTTGAAGCAGGACAACGTGAAGCAAACCTAGGTCACTGAGGGCCATGACCGAGGTCCTAAAAAGGCCAGACCCCGGTCACGAGACCCTGTGACTGAGGTTCCGAGATTCTGAAGTTTTTTCGAGTTTTTCCAAAGTTCTAAGGGAATTTCGGGAAATTTTGTTGATGGGTGCATCTTTGATCCTATAGAGCTTTCCAAAGCTAACAACACAACCCTGAGGATTCATGCACCATTCCCCAGTACCATCCATTGCATTAGACCAAGTCGAGGCCGCTTCCATCTGTTAAAGCTGCGATCGAGTCATTCATGCCTTCTGAAGAATGTCCCAATCTACTCGACCAAATGATCAAATATTGAGTACTCAACATCATATGAGTATTTCAGGAGTAATAACGGAGGTACTTTTGGAGAAAGATTTCAATATTGGAGAAATTATACGCTTTTGAGCACCGCGACCGCATGATTCACAAAGGAGGGTAAATATTCAAATCCACTCGATCAAAAGGGCTACAACTTGATACTAACTGAGAAGTTGGATATTAAGAATTTTTGATCAAAGAGATTTTAGGAAAAAGATCCCAGATTTGAAGATGGCCAACTACCAACATCGCAATCCTAGCCGGCACCGTTCTGCGGTAATGAGATTCACAAAGGTTAGAGAATTTTTTGAAATTTCCCGATCATATGATCTGAGATCAAATATTCTATGGAATATTGAGTATTTTGGGAGTGATGATCGGAGAAGATTTGAAGAAAAGGCCTTATAATCTAGAAGTTCTCGAAGCTTGACACTACGGACCGATCCGCGACAACCAATGACACGATTCGTGGATAGAAATGAAGATTGGTTCAACCAAATAATCCAAGATTTAATGTCTAATGATATGAGGACATTTAGGAGATAATGATCCAAGGAGATATGGCCATGATCGGGGTAGATTTTAAGATTCTCGTGCAGACCTTATGCGGAGCCATGTTCGGCCTAAACCATCGAACAGCTCCACAAAAGTGTCCAAATCTCAAATGTCACTTGGTAAGTATGCATCCTAGGCCATCTGGTAAGAAGGGACGATATACTAGTGTACCAAGCTGAAGAACCAAGCAAGGAAAGGGCAGACAAGACTGTTCCCGACAAGGAAGGTCGACCCCGGTCACGATGCCTTGTGACCGAGAAGCGTAGGATGGCCAGCCCCGGCCACGGGCATCTGTGACAGAGATTTTTCACCTTGTTGTGTTTGCCCAATTTGATCCACATCCTAAGTTTCGCCGACCAACTCCATCTTCCCCGGCACCAATCCAATCGCTTCACCGAGCAAAACCAACATCTCTATACGGAACAATCAGTCACCATGGAGATCCTAACCATGGCAGTCATGACATTAACGAGACACCATCACCACCATCTCACCATCGACACCACGACCATTCTATCCTTAACTTTATTTTTATTATCTTTATTTATCTTTCGCATATTATTGATGGATTTTAGGTTTTTGTCTCAGGAAATATGCAACTAGAAAGTTCTTCACAAAGAATTCAATGGACCAGACAGACTCTATTCGATGTCAAGCAACAAAGAAAGAAATACCGGTTAGTCACCAATAATCCAATTCGAGGTGACATTGTTCTTAAACCTAACTCTTTTTTTATGATTTTCATCCTTTTCTCTTTCTTATTTTGCCACCTAGGACGGTGTGATTTAAGTCTTGTGGGGGAAGGATGTTCCATCCTTTACTAATTCTACAATTTTTACTTTGTTGACTTGAGACCTTTCGCCACTTTTTACATCGATAATCATGTTGTTTTTATCGAGTCAAATTTATTTGTTTTTATTCAGTCAAAACTGTTAGGGAACCATGATCTTGTTTTATTGGATTATCTAAATTTGCGAATATTCTGATGACTCTATACTAAGCTGCAGAGCCAAAGTTCAGAAAGACTATGAGCTGACTCAACATTCCCCAAAACTTCTTTACATCGAGGAGTAGGATAAAACAAAGTTGTCTCTACAATCTATTTAAACCTAACCTGACATTCAATTTCTTTCTTAGGGATTGGTATTCGCCGGGAAAAAATGACCAAGACACTGCAACTCTTCACAAGTGTACTTTACCTCTCCTTCCCCTTCATAACTCTAAGAAGAAGAAGAAAAGAAAGAAGAAAAGAAAGAAGAAAAAAAAAGAAGAAAAGAAAAGAAAGAAGAAAAAAGGAAAATGAAAGAAAAGGAAAGGAAGAAGAATAGGGAAAACAAGTCGAAGTGACCCAAGGGACTGCACATAAACTCGCACCAAAATTTTCTCTAGAATCTATTTGAACCTAACCTAACATTCAATTTCTTTCTTAGGTATTGGTATTCGTCGGGCAAAGATGACCAAGACATTGCAACTCTTCACAAGTATACTTTACCTCTCCTTCCCCTTGGTAACTCTAAGAAGAAGAAGAAAAGAAAATAAAAGAAGAAAAGAAAAGAAACGAAAGAAGAAAGAAGGAAAAAGAAAGAAAAGGAAAGGAGGAAGAATAGGGGAAACAAGTCGAAGTAACCCAAGGGATTGCACATAAACTCGCACCTCCTTTCTGACCTCATAGAGATTTTCCCCTAAGAAAGCGACCTCTCAAAGTGAACCAAGGGATTGCACATAAACCCTCACCTCCTTTGTGACCTCATGGAGACTGGCCGAACAGAGCAAGCAGCCAGTAAAAAAGAAATGATACCCTAGAAAAGTACGGTAAAAACTGGTTGTTTGGAAGTGAGAAGAGGGAGAGGAAAGTATATGGAAGAGAGTTTTGGTAAGAAAAAGTTGGCACCCCTTGAATCGGTTTTCCTTTGGTAAGACCAATGTACTTTTCAGTCCATTAATTTATGTAAAGAGAAGACAATGGGGATTCCGAAAGTACCTTTGGATTGTGAGCTATTAAAGATTATTGATGCTTCTTATGGTTGACTACGGAAAGTAAGTTCTAACATCACAGCAAGGAAGAGTGCAAAGAACATATCCCTAATGACAAGTAAGTTCCTGAGATTTTCAAAACCTCTTTTCCATTCTTGTTTGATTGAGTCCAAGCAAAGTCTAAGTCTGGGGGAGTTGATAATATCGTATTTTGACCCCTTTTTACTATGGTTTTCATACTGTTTTATAAGAGATTGGTATGATTTCAAGGCTAAATAAGCTACTATCAAGTATTTTTAGTGTCAAAGAGGTTTTACAGGTTTTATGGGAAAATGGACCAAAAGAGGAGAAAAACCCGTTTCAAGGCAGTTTCAAATCACCAGAAGTTTGTCAACACTTGGAGACGTTCCCATTGACAAAATTTGGAGTTCTCTATATCATTGGAAAGCTAGAAAAGTTAAGATTCACCTGGGATAAGAATCTAAGCAATCCATTCAGCCATTTGGAAGATGCATCATGTAGAGTGAAGATATGTCAACTGAAGCCAAAAACTCCATCACCTCGGTCACAAGCACCCGTGACCGAGGCCTGGCCTCTTTAGCACCTTGTTCATAAGCACCTGTGACCGAGGCCCCGCCCCTCTGCCTCCACACTTACCAAAATGATGATTTTAGCCTCCAGAACCCTAAAACCGACTTCTTGTGCCCCAAGACCTATAAATACTCATTTAAACCTTTGGGGTTTTGTGTGGCGCACCTGTGCTTCCTCACCAAAACCCTAGTTTATTTTCATCATGACATCAGAGCCTTTTTCCTCGGAAAGAGCCACACCAGCCTTGTTGTTTGTATAAGCCTTGGAGTTTCACCATCTCTTTTCTCTACAATCTCTGAATACTTTATAATCTGTAAACCTTTTTCTATATCTATGAATCACTTTCACCTTGCTTTCATGATTCCTTTAAGCATTCTTGAGTGATTTCCTTGTTGGGTTTAGAGGGTTTAATCAAAGGGGGGGGGATATGATCTGTTTGGTTTAAGTGGCGACTTTATTGTAGTTGCATCATCGTCTATACTGTTCTTCCGGTCTGATCTCTTTCTTAATGCATATAGTTAGCGTCATGAACTAGCTATTGATCTTAGGCATCTAGGTAATATTATCCGCCTGTTTAGTTTGTTTGAACCTAGATTGGATGAGTATCGCGTCATAACAAGCACATACCACTTAGTTATGGAGTTTTATGGACTAGGATTGAACCTGTTTTTAATGCTTTGACATATGTGTTGTTGTCTATGGAACGATTTTCTCTCTGGTAATAGGTTAATCAAACTTTCGTGTTTCATAGTCCAAGACTTAGGAGTAGACATGCATTACATGAATTTATCTTGAATTGTTTGATAACGTAACAATTCAACATCTTTCTTATATTGTTTTACATCAATTTATTTGGATCACTTGTTGCGTGACACAACAAAACCATCCTTTTTATTATTGAGTTCTAGCCTTACTTGTTCCTCTTAATTTGCTAAACAACTTCTCTCGCTATGGGATCGATATACTTAATTTGCAAAAAAACTTCTCTCTATATGGGATCGATATACCTTAGGTGCTACAGTTGATAGTACTCCGCGTGCTGCTTGTCATTGTGTGCCCGGGGGAAAACTCAGGAGAACAACTTCTCTGACCTCATTAATGCTAGCGTTTAGCAATACATGGAGTAAAGAGAACAGGCTGATTGTTGGTAGGTTATGTTTATTATTTTTGTTTGTGCATACTTAGAGGATCAAGAAGAAAAGCTTAGAAGTGAAACCCCATGACCAAAAAAAGTCTTATTTCAACTAGGGAGAAGAAAAGAGTGACCATCATTTCCTTGATGAAAAAAGGAAACCAACACCTTGGCTCTAAGGGAAAATGAGATTCGTGGCATATTTAGCTATGTAGTGCTATCACATGTCAAGGAAACTCCCAGACCCTAGAAAACTCGAAAAACATGCAGTTGGAAAACAAGAAAGATTTAAAAAAAACATGGGAGATAAAAAGAAGGAATAAGGAGAGAGGAATAGTGGAGAAGGTTGTTGTTGATGTGTGGAGAAGATGAGCGGAGGATATATAGAGAGGAGGAACAAAACGTGGTGAACATCAAGGAGTCTGAGTATTTGCTCGTAAGTGCCCTCAGAAGGAGAATATGAAGACAAATTCACTGATGTTTACCTACAATACGGCTACTAGGAGCTCATTAGAAGAAATCCTCCAAAACTATATTTAGGCCATTTCAACATCAAAGATAAGCTCCCGAACATGCTAACTTCATGTACGACCTCCTCCATCATCTTATATCACCTAAAAAGTTCAAGGATCAGTTTTAAGACCTCTCTATTGTCCTCTACGACCTCCTGATCAAACAGAAAACAAGACAGCTCAAACCCGATTTGATTAAAACCTTGGCAAGAGGGTGAACATATTAGATAAAAGAAATTCAAAAGGTATTTTTTCCGTGTTGCTAGACACAGTACTATGGAGAACAAGAAAAAGTTGATCTCAAAAGCAAGCCACCAGACTTTGAAAGGACCAGAGCTTTGTCTAGGGACAGAGTTATTCTCACCTCACATGGGAGAAGAACCCAAATTTAGCCAAAGACATTAAGCAATGGAGCAATGGGAGACAACCCACTTGTAACCTTTTCTTTTCCCTTTTAATTTAGATTTCATTTTGCTTTTGATCTTTGCATGTTTTATTTCAGGTTTTACGAAAAGAAAATACAAAAGAAAAAATAAAAAAGCAAAAAAAAAAAATCGAGGTTGGTGACGACCTGGGTCACGAAGGCTTGACCGGCGTCCCAAAAGGCTACCCCTAGTCACGAGGCCTATGCCGTGGTCTGAGGTGGAAACATCAGAGGTTTGTATCGAGTGGCAAGAAGAATCCCGAAGCCTGGTCGAGTTCATTTGGCCAATGTATCTGAAGGCATCAGTTGATATTGTCATTGAAATCAATCTTGTAAGTCCCCCACCAAGCAAACCTCATCTCCAACTTGAAGCAGGACAACGTGAAAGCCAGCCTAGGTCACTGAGGGCCATGACCGAGGTCCTAAAACCAGACCCGGTCCACGAGACCACTGGTGAGGTTAAAGATTCTGAAGTTTTTTGAGTTTTCCAAAGTTCTAAGGGAATTTCGGGAAATTTTGTTGATGGGTGCATCTTTGATCCTATAGAGCTTTCCAAAGCTAACAACACCACGAGGATTCATGCACCATTCCCCAGTACCATCCATTGCATTAGACCAAGTCGAGGCGGCTTCCATACAGTAAAGCTGCGATCGAGTCATTCATGCCTTACGAAGAATGTCCCCGATCTACTTTCGACCAAATGATCAAATATTGAGTACTCAACATCATATGAGTATTTCAGGAGTAATAACGGAGGTACTTTTGGAGAAAGATTTCAATATTGGAGAAATTATCGCTTTTGAGCACCCGTGACGCATGATTCACTAAGGAGGTAAATATTCAAATCCACTCGATCAAAAGGGCTACGACTTGATACTAACTGAGAAGTTGGATATTAAAATTTTGATCAAAGAGATTTTAAGGAAAAAGATCCCAGATTTGAAGATGGCCAACTACCAATCATAATCCTGGCAAGCGGATTACTGCGGTAATAGAGATTCCAAAGGTTAGAAATTTTTTGAAATTTCGATCATATGATCTGAGATCAAATATTCTATGGAATATTGAGTATTTTGGGAGTGATGATCGGAGAAGATTTGAAGAAAAGGCCTTATAATCTAGAAGTTCTCGAAGACTTGACGGACCCGATCGCGACAACCATGACCACGATTACGTGGATAGAAATGAAGATTGGTTCAACCAAATAATCCAAGATTTAATGTCTAATGATATGAGGACATTTAGGAGATAATGATCCAAGGAGATATGGCCATGATCGGGGTAGCTTTTCAGATTCTCGTGCAGACCTTATGCGGCGCCATGTTCGGCCTAAACCATCGAACAGCTCCACAAAAGTGTCCAACTCCCAAATGTCACTTGGTAAGTATGCATCCTAGGCCATCTGGTAAGAAGGGACGATATACTAGTGTACCAAGCTGAAGAACCAAGCAAGGAAAGGGCAGAGCAAGACTGTTTCGACAAGGAAGGTCGACCCGGTCCGCGATGCCTTGTGACCCGAAGCGTAGGATAGCCAGCCCGACCCCGGGCATCTGTGACAGAGATTTTTCACCTTGTTGTGTTTGCCCAATTTGATCCCACATCCTAAGTTTAGCCGACCAACTCCATCTTCCCGGCACCAATCGATCGCTTCAAGGCAAAACCAACATCTCTCTCTGAACAATCGGTCACCATGGAGATCCTAACCATGGCAGTCATGACATTAACGAGACACCATCACCACCATCTCACCATCGACACCCACGACCGTTCTATCCTTAACTTTATTTTTATTATCTTTATTTATCTTCGCGTATTATTGATGGATTTTGGGTTTTTGTCTGGGAAATATGCAACTAGAAAGTTCTTCACAAAATTCAATGGACCAGACAGACTACTGATCGATGTCGGCAACAAAAGAAAGAAATACCGGTTAGTCACCAATAATCCAATTCGAGGTGACATTGTTCTTAAACTAACTCTTTTTTATGATTTTCATCCTTTTCTCTTTCTTATTTTTGCCACCTAGGGCGGTGTGATTTAAGTCTTGTGGGGAAGGATGTTCCATCCTTTACTAATTCTACAATTTTTACTTTGTTGACTTGAGACCTTTAGCCACTTTTTTACGCCGATAATCATGTTGTTTTTATCGAGTCGAATTTATTGTTTTTTATTCAGTCAAAACTGTTAGGGAACCATGATCTTGTTTTATTGGATTATCTAAATTTGCGAATATTACGATGACTCTATACTAAGCTGCGAGCCAAAGTTCGGAAAGACTATGAGCTGACTCGACATTCCCCAAAACTTCTTTACATCGAGGGTAGGATAAAACAAAGTTGTCTCTACAATCTATTTAAACCTAACCTGACATTCGATTTCTTTCTTAGGGATTGGTATTCGTAGGAAAAAATGACCAAGACACTGACTCTTCACAAGTGTACTTTACCTCTCCTTCCCCTTCGTAACTCTAAGAAGAAGAAGAAAGAAAGAAGAAAGAAAAGAAAGAAAAAAGAAAGAAAGAAAAAGAAGAAAAAGGAAAATGAAAAGAAAAGGAAAGGAAGAAGAATAGGAAAACAAGTCGAAGTGACCCAAGGGACTGCCATAAACTCGCACAAATTTTCTCCTAGAATCTATTTGAACCTAACCTAACATTCAATTTCTTTCTTAGGTATTAGTGATAAATCGGGGCAAAGATGACCGAGACATTGCAACTCTTCACAAGTATACTTTACCTCTCCTTCCCTTGGTAACTCTAGAAGAAGAAGAAAAGAAAATAAAAGAAAAAAGAAAAAGCGAAAAGAAGAAAGAAGGAAAAAGAAAAGAAAGGAAAGGAGGAAGAATAGGGAAACAAGTGAAAGTAACCCAAGGGATTGCACGTAAACTTCGCACCTCCTTTCTGACCTCATAGAGATTTTCCCTAAAAGCGACCTCTCAAAAGTGAACCAAGGGATTGCATAAACCCTCACCTCCTTTGTGACCTCGTGGAGCTGGCCGAGCAGGCAGCGGCCAGTAAAAAAGAAATGATACCCTAGAAAATCACGGTAAAAACTGGTTGTTTGGAGTGAGAAGAGGAGAGGAAAGTATATGGAAGAGAGTTTTGGTAAGAAAAAGTTGGCACCCTTGAATCGGTTTTCCTTTGGTAAGACCAATGTACTTTTCGGTCCATTAATTTATGTAAAGAAGACGATGGGGATTCGAAAGTACCTTTGGATTGTGAGCTATTAAAGATTATTGATGCTTCTTATGGTTGACTCGGAAAGTAAGTTCTAACATCACAGCAAGGAAGAGTGCAAGAACATATCCCTAATGACAAGTAAGTTCTGAGATTTTCAAAACCTCTTTTCCATTCTTGTTTGATTGAGTCCAAGCAAAGTCTAAGTCTGGGGAGTTGATAATATCATATTTTGACCCCTTTTTACTATGGTTTTCATACTGTTTTATAAGAGATTGGTATGATTTCAAGGCTAAATAAGCTACTATCAAGTATTTTTAGTGTCAAGAGGTTTTCAGGTTTTATGGGAAAATGGACCAAAAGGAGAAAAACCGTTTTAAAGGCGTTTCAAATCACCAGAAGTTTGTCAACACTTGGAGACGTTCCCATTGACAAAATTTGGAGTTCTCTATATCATTGGAAAGCTAGAAAAGTTAAGATTCACCTGGGATAAGAATCTAAGCAATCCATTCAGCCATTTGGAAGATGCATCGTGTAGAGTGAAGATATGTCGGTTGAAGCCAAAAACTCCATCACCTCGGTCACAAGCACCCGTGACCAGGGCCTGGCCTCTTTAGCACCTTGTTCATAAGCACCTGTGATTGAGGCCCGCCCTCTGCCTCCCACTTACCAAAATGATGATTTTAGCCTCCAGAACCCTAAAACCGACTTCTTGTGCCCCAAGACCTATAAATACTCATTTAAACCTTTGGGGTTTTGTGTGGCGCACCTGTGCTTCCTCACCAAAACCCTAGTTTATTTTCATCATGACATCAGAGCCTTTTTCCTCGGAAAGAGCCACACCAGCCTTGTTGTTTGTATAAGCCTTGGAGTTTCACCATCTCTTTTCTCTACAATCTCTGAATACTTTATAATCTGTAAACCTTTTTCTATATCTATGAATCACTTTCACCTTGCTTTCATGATTCCTTTAAGCATTCTTGAGTGATTTCCTTGTTGGGTTTAGAGGGTTTAATCAAGGGGGGGATATGATCTGTTTGGTTTTAAGTGGCGACTTTATTGTAGTTGCATCATGCATCTATCTTTGTTCTTCGGTCTGATCTCTTTCTTAATGCATATAGTTAGCGTCATGAACTAGCTATTGATCTTAGGCATCTAGGTAATATTATCCGCCTGTTTAGTTTGTTTGAACCTAGATTGGATGAGTATCGCGTCATAACAAGCACATACCACTTAGTTATGGAGTTTTATGGACTAGGATTGAACCTTTTTTAATGCTTTGACATATGTGTTGTTGTCTATGGAACGATTTTCTCTCTGGTAATAGGTTAATCAAACTTTCGTGTTTCATAGTCCAAGACTTAGGAGTAGACATGCATTACATGAATTTATCTTGAATTGTTTGATAACGTAACAATTCAACATCTTTCTTATATTGTTTTACATCAATTTATTTGGATCACTTGTTGCGTGACACAACAAAACCATCCTTTTTATTATTGAGTTCTAGCCTTACTTGTTCCTCTTAATTTGCTAAACAACTTCTCTCTCTATGGGATCGATATACTTAATTTGCAAAAAAACTTCTCTCTATATGGGATCGATATACCTTAAGTACTACAGTTGATAGTACTCCACTTGCGGCTTGTCATTGTGTGCCCGAAGGAAAACTCAGGAGAACAACTTCTCTGACCTCATTAATGATAGAGTTTAGCAATACATGGAGTAAAGAGAACAGGCTGATTGTTGGTAGGTTATGTTTATTATTTTTGTTTGTGCATGGGTTACATCACGGATCTAGAATCCCATTGTCAAGCGCTAAAAGAGTTCTTGACCCTGTGACTTTTGAGAAATATCCATGGGGACGACTAGCTTTTAGTTGTTTAGTTGATTCTGTCAAAGTTGTTGACTACAAAAAAGACTCGTACACTATACGCGGATTTGTTCATGCTATGTTGATTTATGTGTACGAGCAGTGTTCCTGGCCTAGGAGAAGTTTTTGGGATGAGAAGGTCAGTTTATGTGCTCAAATTTACCCTTAGAGCTACTCTCTCAACTTAGGAGATCACTATAGTATTTAGGGATCAAATCCACAAGGAATCTGGGCTTTACACAATAGATGTATCAATTTCGAATAAACCTAAACAACAAAAGAATTAAACGTAAAATGATGCAATAGTAAATAAACAAAAGCAAATGGGATGTAAGTTCAATATGAGAAAGCGTTAGACCTACGAAATTCAATTCAGGTATTTCGGAATTGTAAACTGGGCGGATTCAATTTAGGATGCATGTATGACCGGTTCTTAAACTCATAACACAATGATATGATCATTCAACTCTCATTGCAATAATAACTATACTTAAATCACAGAATTTCAAATCTCTTTGTAAACTCTAATTATAAAGGATGAATTAATGTCAGGTATGATATGTTCATAAAATCCCTAAAAAAAATCTCTTTGCGAGTAGGCTATTTTGCTCATCTAAGATTAGTTCAAAATATCAATAACACTCTCATGTATATTAATTATCCTAAGGTTCTAGATTCCAGGTGATCAATCCAGATCTAGTGTAGATTCAAATCTAGATAAAGAACAATTACAATAATCCTAATATTTTATGCCCAATTCAATAATTCATCATAAACCCTAAATCTAACAAGTAGATTACTCAGACATAATCAATGAAACACAAAACATAGGCTGAATAAACTTCATAGAATAGATCAAGAGTATAAAAAGAGTTCAGAATCTTCTCTCTACAAGGTGAGTTCTGATTCTTCTTTCTAAAGCTCTCTACCTTCAAAATCTCTCAAATAAACTTGATACTTGTACCTAATAAGGTCCAGCTCCAAAAGTTCCAAAGTGCATCAACAAGATCCAGCTCATACTTGTACTAATAAGACTCAAAGAATACAAAAAGACTCTAAAAACAATACTTATATCATGGCTAAAAACCATAAAAACCATGATATATCAACTCTCTAAGACTTAGCCTTTGCTTGCCCTCAAGCAAACAGAAAACCAAACACAAGAAAGAAGTTTGAAAACATGAAACTCACAACGTCATCAGAGCACCACACTCACATTAACCTTTGTAATCCACTAGATATTTCTTACCTGACAAGATCCAGACCACCATGTAGTTCAACGCTAGCGCTCGCAGCTTTCCTGATAATACCCACAACTTCACAACATAATCTACTGTAAGTCCTACATCGCTGCATCTCATCTCTAATATCAATGCCTAGAACCTTCTAGACTCATTGTCATTCAATACCAAAAAAAGATAACTATACAACACTTGGTATTCTTTCTCTCCTCCAGACTTATTCTTTTCTTATTCTCTTTTCTTTTCTTATATATTTTTTTATAATTCGAAGGGGTAAGCGAATAATGGTATCACGTGAAAATCCTAACCTCACTTCAGCCTTTGCGTGACCATCTCTATATATGTGTAAAATAATGGGGTCACGGTGATGTGATCCTGGGTAGGATCAAGTCCTAGGATGATCTCCAACAGGTTGCAAGAATTTCAAAATGAGGTTTAGGCTGCGGAAATGAGGATTCTCGGGAAGGCGAGGGGTTCCACGTGAAGGTGGCTCGAGACGGGACGTGGATTGGCGACGTGGATTGGAGCGTAGCGACTAGGGTTAACTACGTGGGTTGGCGACGTGGATCGGAACATAGCGACGAGGATCGGCTATGTGGGTGGCGATGTGGATCGGGATGTAGCGAAGAGGATCGGCTACACGGGTGGCAACATGGATCGAAACGATGGATGAAATGAAGCGATACTTCCAAAGGTTATGAACGACCTTTAGACTATCAAATTTGTTCAGGAAAGGATGAAGACCCAATACTTCGAACAAGAGGTGGAAGGTGATTGATACTTCTTAAGGATGATGGAGAATCCCTAAGACTATCGAAACCATCTAGGCGTGAAAGAATAGAGACCCGAACACTTTAAGCAAGCGAATTTGATCAAACAAGATATGAGAAATGATTTTATTAAAAAAATTTGATGAAATGAAAAGAAGCGAACAAGAGAATACATATAGAGTTCAAAGATGCATGGAAAATGATAAACAACCCCTTGGAATTCTACAAAGCATTAAACTAAACTTTGAACCAATCTTGAATGTCTCTTGGACTTCATTTCGTGGCTGGGATAGAAATGGGCTTAAAATGGGCTAAATGTGATCCAAAGATGTCATGCTAAAGGATTTAAAAAAATGGACATCCAAGTGATCATCTTATGCCTCATTAAAAACCTTGATGAGTTTTGTCCCACTGGGTTTTCTCATCAAGGTTTTTAATGAAGTATAGCAAATGAAATCAGAACATTCAAGATCATCATTGGTTTGATGCCGATCCATATCGCCAACCCACGTAGTCAACCCTCATCGCTACGTTCCGATCCACGTTGCCAATCCACGTCCCGTCTCGAGCCACCTTCGCGTGGAACCCCTTACCTTCCAGAGAATCCTCATTTCCGTAGCCTAAACTCCATTTCTACCCTTAGCAACCTGCTGGAGCATTTCCTAGGCCTTGATCCTACCCAGAATCACATCACACGGGAAATTTTCAAACCCCTTTACATAAAAGAGAATCATTTCATCTTTAAAATATTAATTCATTTAATCAAGGAAGATGAGTACCATTTATATTATACAAAATTTGTATCATGTCTGGTATGAATAAGGAGTCAAGCCCATGGAACATTGGTCACATTGATGAGATAAAACATATAGGAAACTCAAGTCAACCGGTTAGCCTTTGATTTTTCCATTAGTCTCGAATTCACGTCAGGGTTGAATCAATGGTCACTTAAATTTCTGCAAAATGTGGTGGTTTCCTCATTGTTCTGGACTAATTTTGACTCAATAAACTGGACTAATTTAACTCTTAAGAAAATAAAAGATGTAGTTAGCAACTACATCCCCCAGAATTAAACAAAACTGTCCCTAGTGTTATCAAGCCTAAGGTTGTTGATAAAATATATAAGAAAATAAAAGAAAAAGAAAAACTTACCAGTGGGTTTTCTCCCACTAAGCCCTTATTTTTAAAGTCGTTGGCTTGACTTGGCAACAGAGGGAGTGGGAATGAATGTCTCTCTAAAATCTGTTGCTTCATCCGTGTTGGAGTATAAGCCTTCGGTGCGTGAGAAAGCCAAGGGAGTGAGGAACATCAGCGGGCGGGAGGTTAGGGTGGGATACTTCTTTTTCCTGCAAAATCATCAACAGGAGAAACAAGCGCTCTACGATAATCTCATGGCTTGGTTAACTGTAAAACAGTCTTTCTACCTTGAAAAGTCTTATTGATAATATCAGGTGGTTTTAGCTTTTCCATGTCAAAGTTCATGACTTAATCACCCACATTTAACTTTATCTTGCTTCCCCTTACATCAATCATGGCACCATAAGTAGCCAAAAAAGAACTTCCTAGAATGAGAGGATCCCTAGGTTCTTCTTCATAATTTAGCACCACAAAGTCTGTGGGAATCAAACAATTTCCAATTTTCACTAGAACATCTTCTAAAACACCTTCTGGAATCCTCTTGGATCGATCAGCCAAGATAAGAATGATCCTTGTTGGCTTGAAAGCAGTCATCCAAGTCTAATAGCAACAGATTGAGGTATCAAGTGGATACTTGAGCCAAGATCACAAAGAGACTGAGAAAATCTTCTTGTGGAGATGGAGCAATCAAGCATAAAACTTCTTGGATCAAGTAGCTTCTCTATAATCATGGCAGTACTTGTTTAGAGAGAATCACTTCCTTCTGCCTTTTTTTCTTTTCTGTGGGGTCTCCTTTAATAGAATCGCACTGATGTCTCTAGTAAGAAAAGCTTATTCCTCAGCACTCACACCATTAGTAACCATTCTCTTAATATACCTCTTGAGTGGAGGTGAAAGCTTGACTGCATCAACTAGGGGTAGCTCAATCATCAACTTATCTATTATTGCTTTGCATTTGGCCTCCTTAATCTTCTGTTTTTACTTCCTAGGCTTAGGTAAAGGTATCTTAGGCTTATAGACTTTCTCCTCAACAAGTGGTGGAGTTTCAAGATGAATTGGTGCTGCTCGTGATAGGTGTCGAATGACACCCTGTTGATGTCAGTTGACACTGATCTTTGGTGTTGACTCATTGGTGTCGAACTCGGTCAACTTTTGGCAATCTCGATTTAATTTCTCAGAGATTTCTAATGGTGTCGAGCGACACCGACCATTGGTGTCGATCGACACCAGCTCTGCAACCTCAAAACCTTCATCACACTCCACAAATTCATCTCCACTTCCCATCAAAATGGCATTGCAGGCATGTTTTGGGTTGTTCACAGGCCTTCTAAGAAGAAATCCCTCTTGTATTTTGACAGACCCAGTAGTCTGTGCAACTTGAACATCAAGCTTCTTGACATGAGTACTCAAAGCTTTGAGCTTTCCATTCAAATCAGTGTAGCGAGCATCAATCTTCCCATTAAAATCAACTGTGATCTTCTATAGACCCTCTAGTCTCTGTTCCAACATAGACTTCATCTTACTCTGCTCAGTTGGTGCAGGAAGATTCTGGTAAGATGAAGAGTCATAGTTCCTGGTGAAACCACTATTTGGATAAGTCTTCTGGTAATCAGGCTTTGTAGTGTATCCATATTTTTGCTCCTGATATCGAGTTCCATTGATGAAGTTGACATTCTTTTCCTCAAAACCTCTCACTGGTTCAAAATTTTCAATCCCTACAGCAAACTGAACTGATTTCTCACCCACAAAAAGACTGTGTACCATGTTCAACTTGGCATTTACCTCAGCAATCTGATTACCATCCATGTTAGCTGCTTGTTTCTTCCTTTTGAAATCTGCATTCTTGGTACTATTGCTAGATGCCAAGTTTTCAATCAGCACATTAGCATTTTTGGGAATCCTTGTATTGAAAATCCCATTGCTAGCAGCATCCAGAGCCATCTGATACCTCCAATCAACACCTCTGAAGAAAATACTCAAAAGCTGAACCTCACTGAAATAATGATGTGGAAAATCTCTTTGATATGCTCTAAATCTTAGCCTAGCGGCTTTAAAAGTCTCAGTAGGTCCTTGAGTGAATGTAGATATCTTGTTTCTCAAATCTTCAGACCTTGCATCATCATAGAAATTGTTTAGAAAAGCTATCTTGGTTGCTCCCCACGTCGTCAAAGATCCTGGTTTCAACTGTTTGAGCCAATAAGCTGCTTCCCCAGCAAGTGAGTATGGGAAGAGCTTGCAAAAGATGTAGTCTTCTGATACTCCATTGGCTTTAATGCTTGAATCCAAGTCGTCAAACCTCTGAATGTGATCCATCGGATGTTCATTGAAAAGACCATGAAAAGGGTGTTGTCCCACAAGAGTAAAGTATGCGGGTTTCAACTCAAAATCATGTCTCTGAAAAGCAGGGGGTCGGATAGCAGACCTATAAGTATAGAACTGATGAGACCTGTTGTATTCAGCAAGTGTTCTCTCCTCTTCTTCTCCATTGTTGCCCTGCGGATCACCAGCATTGCCTCCATGTCGAGCGACACCACCACCTCGGTGTCAGTCGACACCATCACCGACTTTGACTATCGTATTTCCGTTAACATCAAGTTTCTGATCCTGCAAATTGTGCACATTACCCTCTAAGTCGTGATAAACTCCAGCATCATTCCTCACTAGCACACTAGGGTTAACCATCTCTGATGTCCTCTGTGTTTTTTTATTAGGTCGCTCTAACTTCTTGATCTCTTGAGTTGCAAGTAGTGATTGATTCTTTTTGCTCCTGGTGCTGTACATATGAATGCACCTGAAACACACAAGAGAAAGAAAAATAAAGTGACGTAAATAACAAAATAAAAGAAAATTTTAGACTAAAATTTCTTTAACTGAAATCAAATGGTGAATTAGAGTCCCCGGCAATGACGCCAAAATTGATGTGCTCAAATTTACCCTTAGAGCTACTCTCTCAAATTAAGAGATCATTGTAGTATTTAGGGATCAAATCCACAATGCCTCTGGGCTTCACACAATAGATGTATCAATTTTGAATAAAATTAAACAACAAAAGAATTAAACGTAAAATAATGCAATAATAAATAAACGAAAGCATATGGGGTGTAAGTTCAGTATAAGAAAGCGTTAGACCTAGGGAATTCAATTCAGGTAATTCAGAATTGCAAATTGGGCGGATTCAATTTAGGATGCATGTATGACCGGTTCTTAAACTCATAACACAATGATATGATCATTCAACTCTTGCTGCAATGATAACTATATTTAAATCACAAAATTCAAAATCTCTTTGTAAACTCTAATGATAAAGGATGAATTAATGCCAGGTATGATATGTTCACAAAATCCCTAAACCAAATCTTTTTGCGAGTAAGTTAGTTTGCTCATCTAAGATTAGTTCAAGATATCAATAACACTCTCATGCATATTAATTATACTAAGGTTCTAGATTCCAGATGATCAATCCAGATCTAGTATAGATTCAAATCTAGATGAAGAACAATTATGATAATCTTAATATTTTATGCCCAATTCAACAATTCATCATAAACCCTTTGAAAACTCTAAATCTAACAAGTGGAGTACTCAGACATAATCAATGAAACACAAATCATACTCTGAATAAACTGCATAGAATATATCAAGATTATAAAAGGAGTTCAGAATCTTCTCTCTACGAGGTGAGTTCTGATTCTTCTCTCCAAAGCTCGCTAGCTTCAAAATCTCTTAAAAGAACTTGATAAAACAAAACATAGTCTTCTTTAACTTCTAAAAACCTAGATATATTTAAAATACAAAAAGGACTTGTACTGCAAATAATTAAAACTCTTGGGGTAACTTTGTAAATTTTTAAACTTAATAAAATCTCGGATGGCTTCGATAGTGCTGATCGACACCAATAGGCTATGTCGATAGGCATCAACACCTTGATTTGTGTCCAAGGTTATTTGCTCAGCTACAGGGCTCCAAAAGCTCCAAATTGCATCAACAAGGTCCAGCTCGTACTTTTACCTAATAAGATTCAAAGAATACAAAAAAAGACTCTATAAATACTTATATCATGGCTAAAAACCACAAAAACCATGATATATCATCAGTACGTAGTGGGTGCCACTACTTGATTGTCAATCATCTCGTAAACGTATCAAGTTTGCTGAATTCATCCATAAGAAGAAGGAGTTGCATGGACATGTTAATTTTTAATATTGCAGTAGTTGATGTTTTGTTAGTTTGGTTGTTTTATATTGTGACAGTTCTTTCTTTATTGTAACAGCTTCTTTTTGTTTATATTTTGTTTGCAGGTTCGTGTAAGGCACATGTTTTCAGTTTCAGCAGAAAACATGTATCCTAAATGGTGTGACGCGGATGATAACAAGGATCCAAACCTAGACAACTTGATTAATGATATAATTCATGATTGTTTACTTGTAAATGCTTGGATAGGTGAGAAAACAGTTTGCCAGACAAAAAAGAAAAGAAAAATAAAAGATGATGAGGATGGTGAGAGTTTAGGCAGTCATAACAAGAATAAAATAGAAAAGGCACACTCTAATGATGAGGAAGAAGAAAAAGTTGCAAAGAAGAAGGAGAAGATAGGCAAAGAACATATGAAGGTTGTTTTTTTTTTATTCCTTTGAATATTTAACATAGTTTTCTTTTCTTTTTTATTGATAGTGATGTCAAGTATTTTATAATTGTTTGTAGGATGTTGAAGATGTAAAGAAAAGCTTGTTGGATATTTGTAGTATGATGGCTAAAATGAATGGGACAACTTCGTACTTAGGCAAGAATCTGAGCAGCATATGGGACGGTCTAGAGGGTAAATTTGAATCGTTTGTTGATCAGAAAATGAGTGCCTTAGAGGAGAAGCTTAGTGAGAAGATTGAAGCAGTTGATAGAGCTTTGAAAGAAATGAAAGAATAAAAACCCACAGTTGTACCAAATGATGCCACTTAAAAAAAACAAAGATGATGAGGCGAATAGTAAAGCACCTCTAATTTACGTTTTGTTGTTTAGTATTGACTTGGTTTTGGATTAGGATAGTAATGTGAATTTTTTTTGCAGTCTTGGATGGTTGAGCTGAAGCAGACTTCACAGGATGAATTTCCAGTTCAAAGAGTGGTGAAGAAGGTGTATATTGTGAGCAATAAAAAGAAGAAGAAAGAATCTGAAAAATCTGAGGATCTTTCTTTATGTGACAAGAAAGATGATCCTAAGGCTCATGAGAAGGATACTCTGGGTAAGATAGTGAAGAAATGTGGTCCCAAGGATGAGAAGAAGAAAGCAAAAGTTGTGGAAGATAGTCCCAAGGATGAGAAGAAGAAAGCTAAAGTTGTGGGAGATAATCCCAAGGATGAAAAGAAGAAAGGTAAAGTTGTGAGAGATAATCCCAAAAATAAGAAGAATAACAAAAAAAAGACGACATATCCTGATGTTGGTGATGTTGAAGATATAACAGAGGAAGTTCTTGCAGCAAATACGAAAATGGCTTCCAGTTCTGAAGATACATGGGATGACCCTCGACAACAGTTGGCTAGTAAGAGTCTTGGTGCGTCATTGGAATCACTTGGAAAGGCAATGAAGTTATTGGATGGAGTGTGGCTAGAGGTGTGACACAAGGATGACAAGTGCCACATATGGTGGAATCTCAAAAGTATCCATATGTTGGTAACTCTACAGTGAAGTGAATAATTACAAATGCAGTCCCTTCTAATGTCGTATACGATCTTTTTCAGCCTACAGAAGATGAGAAATTTTGGAAACTTACCAATTTCCTGCAACTTGATAAGTATGGATTAAAAAGTTTTTTGTTTTTATAATAGTCATTGTTTGCCTTTATTTGTACTAAATAGTTCTTTTCATTTACAGGGAAGAACCTCTTCGAACCAACAACCCATATGTTAGATTTTATTGGCAGATTATGACTCCAAGAACGGACTGGCCACTGGTGATTATGGATGGTTGAAAGACCATGTAAGTAATACTATTCTTCTTTGTTGAGTTATCTGGCTTACTGTATATATATTGGAGAAGATGATGCATGATTATAATGAGTTTTTGATTGTAATCTAATAATGTGATATTTTTTCTAATGTAGCACATGAATGCTGCAATGACTATGTTCCTCAAAAGGTTTATGCGTTCTCCTTCTCAGTTCCATAATCAACGCATAGCATTCTTGGATCAAGATTTCATCACAACATTGCGTAAACATTTTCCACCATTAGAACCTTCGCATAAGAACTTTTTGTTCAGGTACTACTATATGCATCAATTCAATGGTGTAGCTCCCATCGGTCAAGCGACAAGCAAGAAGTGGTATATTGATGTTGATAATTTATATGCTGGTCCTTTTGACAATGGAAAACACTGGGTGGCTCTGGATATTAACTTGGTGGCTAGGAAGATTTACGTCTATGATAGCATCCCAACCCTGGTGAGGGATGCTCAATTGGTCTTATAATGCCTGTTTTTAAGGCTTATGATCCCTACATTGTTAAGTCAATAGATTCCTGAAGAGGTTCGTAAGAAGAGGTATGCGATGTTAGATGTCATAAGAGTGAAAGTAAATGTCCCTTTGAATGAGGATCTAGGAGACTGTGGTGTGTTTGCACTAAAGTACATTGGATGTTTAGCTCTTGGGAAACCATTCGACGGGCTATGGGATAGGAACATACCGGCTCTTCGGGTAAAACTTGCCACTGAGTTATTTGACGAAGTTGGTGAGGAATACAGACATCACATTCCTCAGAATAGAAGACGCGTTAAAGACTTTGTGATCCCTCATCTCACTGATTCTCCTTAGTTTGTGTTTTTAGACTTTTATGTGTACTTGTCTCAGAATTGTAGACTTTATGTTTTCTCTTTTTTGCTATCTAAACTGCTGCATTTTTGCTTTGATGTTATTAGTCGTCTCATTTAGTGTTTGTATTTGTACATAGTGTAGTTAAATTCTCACACTCTTGGTTATTATTAAGACTGCTGACAATAGGTATTAGAATCCAATAATAAGGCTTCTCCCATCTAAACCTTATTATAATGTGATGACAGAAATTTAAAAATACTCATGAATGATTTCAGAGAAATAGAAGGCATCTTAGTAGTTGAACACAAAGTACAAGACACGAAAAATACTATATGTCTATAAATTACATGTCTTACGATTATATCCTATTTGATTGCAATTACTACAAGTGTATTGTTTCCTTGGCTTTTTCTTTTCCATCGCAATCTCTATTGCAGATTTAATTCTTGTGTTCTTCTAGGTTGTTTTTTAGGTACTGGTGGTAAAAAAACCTTGATGACCACATGTTCTGGAATGAGTATCGCAAAATTCCTTGGCATGATGGCACTTGCATAGGAATTGGACAAGTAGGGCATATGAAAGTAAGGATGACACATTGAAATTGGAGAGACTTTCCTGTTTTCAGGAGCCGCAACTGCATGTGCACAAGGCAATTTCTCCAAGTCAAACTTGCAACATGTACTTTTTATGTCTTTCAAATTTACAACATGGTCAGATGATCCACTTGTAACTTGTACATGTTGTGCATCTATATCTTGTACAGTAAGTAGCTTAGAGTATGCTACACGACTCTGTAAAACAATAACATTATTACTAATGAAACATATATACAAATAGCATCAAATGTTCAATAGAATTAGAAAGTAAACCTGGAGAATTTTCTCTACCGCACGTGTTCAAGATATTTTTATTTTGAATGCATCATTCCTTCTATCTAAAAACCATCTAGTCATCATGGACCTAATTATTTCTAACAGTTCCCAATGAGAAACTCTAGCGTGTGACATCACATTATTCATTGATTCTGAAATGTTACTTGTAAACAAGTTGTACTTATCACTTGGGAAATGTACACGTAACCACAATCGCACATCAGCTCTTTCAAGGTAATTATGAAGTGCAGGATTCAATGCTTTAATCGATCAAATGTCGATTGAAAATTAACTACTTTGAATGCATTTACCGCCTTCTTAAGCAAACCAAATGCTTCCCGACCTTTAAAACAAACCAATATATTCTTGTACAAATGGTATGTATATATTCTCCGGCTAGACTTCGGATACACCTCTTTAATTGCTTTTCTAATTGATTTGTGTCTATAAGAAATAATGGCTAGGCTTTCGTCATATGGTATCACATAGCTGAGTTGTTTGAAAAACCATTCCCATGATTCATCATTTTCTGTCAAATTTTGAAAATTGTCATCTTGAGTTGTTGCTGTTAGAAGTGTCCCTTTATATTTTCCCCTTAAAAATGTACCATCAACAACCACCACTTTTTTCATGAATGGAAATCCATTCATACTTGCACGAAAGGATATAAACAAGTACTTAAATCTATGAGCTTCATCAACATCAACTCGCGTAAATGTTCCTGGATTTTCCCTCCTAATCATGTACAAGTAAGTATGTAGCTGTTCGTAACCACTCTTTGGACTACCCGGACCAATTCACGAGCATATCTTAGCGTCCGATATGCTTTCCAATAATCCATCTATCAAAAATGAAATATTAATATTTACGTGAAACAAATTATAACTGCGATAAACTATATAAATGTACACATAATATTGTACCTTGATTTGAAAGCGTTTATTCAACGCTTCAGCAACATGCATTGGTAATACCTTGGGCCTAACTCCATCAACAAAATCCTTGTAAAAAACTCCAAGAATATGATGTGTTGCTTGTCGGAAATGGGCAGAACACTCTGTAACTAAACATGTATGTTGTGAAACAAACACACGCACATGAAACTTTGGGTAGTCTTCTAATGTTTTAGCGCTTACCCTCCATGTACATCATTTTACCCAACACTTGACAATGAGTAAAAATGGGGTCGACTTATCAACATAAAAATCAAACTTCTGTACCATGGTTAGTGTCTTCAATCGTGTCTCCAAATGATCTTTTGTGTTATAACATTGACCAACAGCCAAATCCATAGAACAAAAGTCTATCTTTGCTTCGTTATCATTGTCATTTACTTTTTCAATAAAAATACATGAGCTCCTCTTCTTCTTTGGTGAAATAGCATTAGGTTTTTCTTCTTCTTCTGGTGGAATCCCATAAGAGCTGAAATTCTCATCAGCAGAGTCTGTTCCGTCAGAATCGTCACATTAATCAAATTGCGTTTCTTCATCGTCAACATCTTCATCTTCTATACTCACAACATCTTCATCTTCATAATCAGTTCCGTTTGAATCGTTTGGTGGTCTTTTATTTCCTTTTCTAGTTGATTCAACCATTACTTTCTTCTTTACTTCAACGCAAAGTCGAACATTATCCATCTTCAATTGTCCCAAAAAACATGAAATTGTTGAGATTTAGAAATAAAAACCGGGGGTGTATCACCCGGTAGATTCTGAGACAACATCTTTGAAAGCTTATAACTCAACACAACATCACATACTCTATGATCCAACCCATAGTCATCATATACCATTCGAATGCAATCATCATAACTGGTTTGATGGTTACCTTCTATAATTCGACAACCCCTATTATTATCAATCACAAACACCATCTGTTTTTCTCAATGATCGAATTGCCACACACGAGAATAATTTTGTCCATATCAAAACCTTTTACTTCATTTTGTGACATCGGTTTGAGAATCCAGAAGCGTGAGTGAAAAAAATCAAAGAACAAAATAAATCTGTGTGATCCAATGCCAGGTGTAACAGAGAATACCCAAAAAGAAAAAAACAATTGTGATGTCCAAGATGAACCCAAAAGAAAAAAAAATTGAAAACTGACACACATAAGTCGACATGGGAGAGGAAGAACAAAAAAAGAGGCAACCGTTATTTGAGGACAAAACTCTAAAATTTACATTTAATGTCTTTTACTCTACAAAAGTCTGTCACACCTCTATTAAATATGTCGTAATAAGCTGAACATAAAAATTTAATGTACGATAGTAAAAAAGTCTGTCATCAAATGGATTCAAATCCGTCATAACGTGAACAAATTTGTTGTCACATGTTGTTATTTTATGGGTCATTCTAGCAATTACTTTTATCCTTAAACAAGTATGCTATCAAACATTAGATTTTTGTTTAATTAAACAAAATCTGTCATAACATAAAACAAATCTATTATAACATAAAAAAAATTCCGACCATATGTCATTATAGCAATTACATTTTATTAAAAAAAATATGCTATTAAACACCAGATTTATGTTAACTTAAACTAAATCTGTCATCATGTAAAGCAAATATGTCATAACTTAAATAATTATTTTAGAAAAAAAAATATGTTATTAAATGCCAGATTTTTGGTAATAATAAAAAAATCTGTCATATTATAACTAAAATCTGTTACCATTAGACATCATTCTAATAATTAATTTTTCATGAACAAATCTGTTATCAATTGACAGATTTTTATTGAAAACTATAAGTATGTCGTCACTTGAAAAAATAGATCGGCTACACATTATAAGAAGACTATCATAAATTATGAAAATTTGTGGTGTCTGCAAAAGAAAGTATTTCGACGAAAATAAAATTGTTACAAATTATAAATCTGTCGTAACCATATACTAACAACATCGATGAAAATCTGTCATAGAAAAATAAATTTGTTACAACTAGATCCAAAAATTATGTGCCAGGCTGGAAATAAATATTTGTAATATCTTATTTCCTTTTACATCAAATAAGGGTAATTTACACATGAAAAACCACAAATAACCCTTAAATTTTATAAAACATTCTAGCAATTAAACCCTAAATTTGGATTATTCTAATCACTTTCCCTTTATTCAAAGTGTTTTTATATTTTGCTTTCTTAAAAGTTTTGATAAATTCCCGCAATTGATCACAATAGTCTAATTAGATAGATAATATTCTTGGACTGAGATAAGATTCCCTCAGTCAAGAACCACATTGATCTAACTTGGTCATCCCTTTCCCGGTCTATCAACCACCTTAAATCGTGTTTATAGTTTTCTTCAAAACAAACTAACCCGATATCCATATTGCATGATATATATTATTAGAGTACTTTACTCTCTCATTCATATTACTAAAGTGACTCTTGGTGTACATTAGTGAACAATTGAGCTTACATTAGCGACTAACATGAACCAGAGAGTAAAGTACTCTCTCTTTTTTTTGTCGGAGGTGGGGAGACCATGTCTCCTACAAGAAAATTTAAACACAAACTCGTCGTGGAAACGCAGTTCCACGAGCATCATCCAACAAAATCAAATCAACACAACTAGGAGCAAACTCAAATGAATGAAAACCTAAGTTCAAAGAGAAATCTTAGTTAGCTAATCCATATGCAAGACGATTAGTCTCCCTATAAATATGCGAAATCCGGACACTCCAGTCCCTTGCTATGAACCCATGGCACAAACGTACCAAAAAAGACAATGGATGAGAATCACTAATCCGTGTCTTCAGAAAGCCAACCACTACTTATGTTCTATACGAGCTACCCGTTTACAAGTAATAAGTTCTATACAAGCTACCCGTTTCTCCCATGCGATATACATGCCATAGTAGACTCCCCACAATTCTGCCAACAGAGCTGAACATATCCCTATATTCATACCAAAACCTCCTCTCCACCCCCCCCCTCCTTTGATATTTTATGGGTCTTTATGATGATTTTATTCAACGGAAACAACGAAATGGAGATGAAAACTAAAGGAAACGAAAAGCAAAGAAAGATATGACCTTGGGGTAGGAGCTTAAAAATTTGATACCAGCTGATATGAATCAGGAACCAGGGACCTGGTTTTGAATGGATAGGAATGGATGAAACGAATACTCGGTGAGAAACTTGAACCAGGTGATTGTTTGGTCGATGAACGGAATGGTGAGGTTACGGTCCAAAGAGAAACTCGATTCGGGACAATAATGGACAAATGGAGATGGGTCAATATGCAACACACGAGCTATGGATTAACTCGGGATATGGAAAACCAACAAGGATTGAGCCCGGCTCAAGATTTTTGATGGGAAAACATTCTAGAGGCAAAGCGCTCAATAGAAACGAGAGAAAGAAAATTCTCAAGAGATAATTTTAATTAAAAGAGGCGTAACCTACAAATGATGGAGTTCAAACCCTTTTATATGCAATAAAAAGACGGAAAGCAAAATCCTAAACACGTGGGTAAAGACGCGTTTACACGGGCCGTGAAAACAAGCTGGTAAAGACATCCGGTAAAAGTAAAAGAAAATAAAAGAAAAGATAAGCGTTTATTAGTGGGGCCTCCTTGGGGGTAGATCCGTATTTTAAATACATAGCCTAAATCGTCATAGAGGTTTCCGAGAAAGCTAAGTATGGATTTTAAAATAAGGGCGCCAAGATTATTAGCTCGTTAAAAACCCCCTTCAGAAAATCCTTTTGGGACAAAACTTAAGGTGAGGAAAAAGAGTAGAGCATCTTGACGTCTTACGATGTTGTCTTCACCTTTGGGTAATGGTAACGACAACTTGATCGCGGTTTCCCAAGCAGATCATAGTCTCTATGCTTCCTCGGGTCGATAGTGTTACCGTTGGTGCGTCTCCCGGTTTGTGAGTGTAGTAGGGGTTGAAAATCTCCACCATGGCTTGGGAAAGGCATTGAACTTTTGTCTGCATGCCCTAGTGATGTTTTGGCTCCTTGTGGTTGGTCCCTGTGGAATTTGGGACACTTTGAGTTTCGTTCCATGCTCTCGGTCTGTGGGTGTGGGTGTGTCCATGGAACGTGTGTCCAGGTCAAGACTTGGGTTCCCGTCACCCTTCCTCATCTCGTAGAACCCCACCATCCATGGCTCTTCCTGGGTTCCCAATTTAATACTTAAAATATTTCCTTTTCTTTGTCGTTATGTATCATTGGAAGATTGATCTTTTGGTTCGCTTTTCTAGTTTAATAAAGCATTGTGTACACAATGTCACGGACTGATTCCCCTTGAATCCAAACCGTGCGGCCTTAGCTCTTTCTACCCCTTGTAGATGCTAAGTCAGCCTAGCTCCGAACTTGGACCTTAGTCCTTAGAGAGAGAAACTCAACGAACTTAGAGAGAAAGTGTTAGAGAAGAACTTGCATTGCTTATAAAATGCTTGGATGATTACAAATGAGGTTTCCACCCCTATTTATACAAGTTGGCTCCACAAATCAACGGTGGAGATTAATTCGATCTAACGGTGGAGATTAATCCTCTAGAATTCTCCATAGTTCTCTACACTATTTACAAGACTCTACAAGATTCTAGAATGTCCCACAAGCTTCAAGAGGAAGGCTCCTTGTATTTTGGACTTGGGCTAAAATTGGGCCATGACATCCTCCCCCACTTAATTAGGAGACGTCCTCGTCGTCATGTACTCCGCCACCTTCTCCCGGAACTGCCACAAATCCGCTTCAGGCTCCCAAGTTGCTTCATACTCCGGTAAGTCCTTCCACTTGATCAGAAAATGGGTCTGACGCGGTACACCCCTCTTCCGCACTTCCTTCTTCCCGAGCACTTCGCCAATCTCCCTATCATATGACTTAGTCACCACGGGTGGTGCTCGCTTCGATACTCCCCGACTTAGATCCGAATCATCTCGGTGATAAGGCTTCAGCATACTCACATGGAACACCGGATGGATCTTAAGTGTTTCCGGTAACTCCAGCCGGTAAGATACCTTCCCCACCTTCGCAATCACTTCGAAGGGACCTTCATATCTCCGGACTAGACCCTTGTGTAAACTCCGTAATGCTTTGAACTGTTGAGGAAGGAGTTTCACAAACACCAAGTCTCCCACCGAATACTCGGAAAACCGACGTTTCTCGTCAGCCCACTTCTTTATTCGTTTCCGAGACTTTTCCAAACAAACTCGGGCCAAATCAACATGTTCCTCCCATGCTTTGGCCATCCTCACCGCTCCTGGACTCTTCTCTTCTGAACTTGGATTCGCCAAAGTGTGTGGCGTTAGAGGCTGTTGCCCCGTCGCAAACTCAAAGGGACTTCGTCCAGTCGACTCACTCCGTTGTAAGGTGTATGAGAACTGGGCAATGTCCAGCAACTTGGGCCAGTCCGTCTGATTTGCACTCACGAAGTGTCTAAGGTAACACTCCAACAAAGCGTTCACCCATTCCGTTTGCCCATCTGATTGAGGGTGAAAGCTCGTGGAGAAACTCAACTCGGTTCCGAGCAGCTTGAACAACTCCGACCACAAGTGCCCGGTAAATCGAGGATCTCGATCGCTCACAATGTTCCTTGGTAATCCCTTGCCGCTTCTTCGGCTGTGGCATCCCGAGTACAAGCCACAAATGTTCCGTACTTAGAGAACCGGTCCACGATCACCATAATGGACCCAAACCCTTCGGACTTAGGCAAGGCGCTGATGAAGTCAAGTGAAACTGATTCCCAAGGTTTCTCTGGAATCGGCAAAGGCTCCAGCAAACCCGCCGACCGTTTATTCTCCGTCTTGTCCTGCTGGCAAACCAAGCAGGTTTTCACGTATAGCTCTACGGTATCTCGCATCCGAGGCCAAAAGTAAGCCGCTTCCACTAAGGCTAAGGTACGTTTCTGACCTGGATGTCCAGCCCACCGAGTATCATGGCACTTTCGAACCACATCTCGACGAAGGCTTTCCCACTTCGGAATATAGAACCTTCGACCCTTGGTGAAGAGTAACCCATCCTCTACCCAAAATCGGTGAGTTTTGCCTTCTCCAGCTAATTTCATTAACTCTTGGGCAATAGGATCACGTCCCAACCCTTCTTTGATCCGTCCCAAGATACTTCCTTCAGCCATGCTCATTGCCGCCAGCTCGGCCTTTCGACTTAGTGCATCAGCAACCACATTCGCCTTCCCCGGCTTATACTCCAAGGTGCAATCGAACTCAGCCAGGAAGTCTTGCCAATGAGCCTGCTTGGGAGACAACTTCTTCTGTGTTTGGAAATAGCTCGTGGCCACATTGTCGGTCTTGATCACAAAGTGTGACCCCAATAAGTAATGCCTCCATACCCTTAGGCAATGGACCACCGCAGTCATCTCCTTTTCTTGGACCGTGTATCTTCTCTCGGTCTCATTCAGCTTCCGACTCTCAAAGGCGATGGGATGGCCTTCCTGCATCAAGACTCCCCCAATGGCAAAATCTGAGGCGTCCGTGTGTAACTCGAACGGCAACTTAAAATCGGGTAAGACAAGAACGGGTTCTTGACTTACTACGGCCTTCAATTCCTCAAATGCTTGTTGGCAATGTGGAGACCACTCCCAAGGTCTCGCCTTCTTCAATAACTCTGTCAAGGGAGCAGCTTTCTTCGAATATCCCTTGATGAACCGGCGGTAATAGTTCGCTAACCCAAGAAACGATCTCAATTCCATCACCTTTGTTGGAGCCTCCCACTCTGTGATCGCTTTGATCTTGGCATCATCCATCTTTAACCGACCATGCCCAATGACGTGCCCCAAGAATTGGACTTCTTCTGTGGCAAACGTGCACTTTTCCCTTTTCACGAACAGCTCATTTTCTCGAAGGACCTTGAAGACTGTCCGCAAGTGTTCAACGTGTTCCTCCATCGAATTACTATAGATGACGATGTCATCCAAGTAAGCCACCACGAATCGATCCAGGTAGGGCTGAAGGATCTGGTTCATCAGGGTGCAAAACGTGGCTGGGGCGTTCGTGAGGCCGAAAGGCATCACAAGCCACTCAAACGACCCATACCGAGTTATGCATGCAGTCTTCGGCTCATCTCCTTCAGCAATCCAGACCTGATAATAACCCTTCTGGAGGTCCATCTTGGTATAGATCTTAGCTCCGCCAAGCCTATCAAAGAGATCAGCGATCAAAGGAATCGGGTAACGGTTCTTGATGGTTACCTTGTTCAACGCCCGGTAATCCACGCACATTCTCAACGAACCATCGTGCTTCTTCTGGAACAAGACCGGTGCACCATAAGGAGCTTTGGACGGTCTAAGCTTCCCCGTCGCCAACAGTTCATCGAGCTGCTTTCTGATTTCTTCAAGCTCGGAAGGTGCCAACCAGTAGGGCGCCATCGCTGGTGGTTTTGCCCCAGGCTCCAATTCTATCTTGTGATCCACCTCCCTCCTAGGTGGTAACTTCTCGGGCAACTGTGCAGGCATCACGTCCTCATTTTCCTCAAGTACCGCCTGGATTGCTGGTGGAATGGGCATAGTGTCTCCACCTTCGCCTTCTACCTTCATCACAGCCAAAAAGGTAGGCTCACCCCTTTTTACACCCTTGGACAGCTGCATTGCCGACAACTGCTTAGGACTATCCCTCCTTTCCTCGACAGTTGGGATCATGCAAGGGGATCCCGTTTCCATGATGCAAACCGAACTAAGAGCTGGCATTGGTATGGCCATGACTTTCCTCATGAAGTCCAGCCCAAGGACTATCTTAAAATCGTCCATGGGAACTACCGAAAAGTTGACCGGACCAATCCAATCTCCTAGCTTCATTTGTATTCCATCAGCGGTACCCGCAACTGGTTGGGCCTTGGCGTTCACCGTCTTTATCCAACCTTCCCGCTTATCCCACTTTATCCCGAGTTTTCTAGCTTCATCTTCAGCCATGAAGTTGTGGGTGGCTTCCGTATCCACCATTACTCGGGTCATTTTCCCATTAACTTGAGCTTCAACGTACATAAGCCCCTTGCTCGTGGTCTTAGCTCCTTGGCTAGTCTTCAACGCGTTCAAGAGCTGCAAGGATCCCATCTTGGCCGAATCTTCCTCATGAGTCTCGGCCTCATGTTGCTCAACGATCGCCGAGAGCGATCCCAACTTTGGGCAGTCCCTCATGGTGTGTGGCCCTTTGCATACAAAACAACCGCCCTTCGGCGCATAAGCCTTCTTCTTTGCCTCATAATCTTCCCGTTTTGAGGACTTTTCGGACTGTTCTGGACGTGGAGGTCGGCCATAGTCACGCCTCTCTCCCCCACCTTTAGTACCGACCCTCTCCTTATCCTTCCTCCTTGAAGAATCCGAGGGACCATCCTTGCAGTAATCATTCAAGGACTCAGCTACCGCAATGGCCTCATCGACGGTCTGAACATTCCTTCGTTGTAACTCTTGCTTGGCCCAGTTTTGCAGACCATCGGTGAAATAGAACACCAAGTCCTCATCGGTCATGTTAGGAATCTGCAGCATAATGTTAGTGAATTCCTTAACATAGTCCCGAATGGTACCTTTCTGGCGAAGTTCCCTTAACTTTTTCCGGGCCTCGTACACGACATTCTCCGGATAGAACTGCCGCTTAAGCTCCCTCTTGAAGTCATCCCAAGTCTCAACCCGAACAGCTCCCCTTTCAATGTCGGCATGTTTCCTACGCCACCAAAGCATCGCTGTATCGGACAAGTAGGACGCGGCAGCCTTGACCTTCGCCATCTCATCCATAAGGTTAAGATTACCGAAGTATTGCTCGCACTGCCACAAGAAGTTCTCGACTTCCTTGGCATCACGAGCCCCATTTAACTTGGACGGTTTTGGGACTTCCACTCGACGCTCTCCCCCAAGCGAAGCACCTTATCCCCCATTGGCAGCAGCCCTCCTGCATAGTGCCATATCCGCCTCTAAACCAGCCAACCTTGTCATGACCTCTTCACGCAAGGCTGTCATTTGTTCTTCCAACGTGTTGTTTCGCCCCTCAACGTCGGAGATGGACTCTTTCACTGAATCCAACTCTCCCATCACGTGGTCCTCAAGAACCTTGAAGGTTCCAGCCAATGACTCAAGTTGTTCACCAAGGTTACCAACAATACGACCCAAGGTTTCCCGAGACATGCTCTTGTCACGGGTTTTCTTGGAACCCTGGACGTTTGTAGGCTCCCTTCCACGTTCTGAACCCTCTTGAATGTGGGCAACGCTTCCATCCTCGTTTGAACCCATAATCCCTCGATTGTTTTTCCCTTAATCCCTTGGTCGAAACTTGCTCTGATACCACTTGTCACGGACTGATTCCCCTTGAATCCAAACCGTGCGGCCTTAGCTCTTTCTACCCCTTGTAGATGCTAAGTCAGCCTAGCTCCGAACTTGGACCTTAGTCCTTAGAGAGAGAAACTCAACGAACTTAGAGAAAAAGTGTTAGAGAAGAAGTTGTATTGCTTATAAAATGCTTGGATGATTACAAATGAGGTTTCCACCCCTATTTATACAAGTTGGCTCCACAAATCAACGGTGGAGATTAATTCGATCTAACGGTGGAGATTAATCCTCTAGAATTCTCCATACTTCTCTACACTATTTACAAGACTCTACAAGATTCTAGAATGTCCCACAAACTTCAAGAGGAAGGCTCCTTGTATTTTGGACTTGGGCTGAAATTGGGCCGTGACAACAAGCTCCTTTTTTTTGTGTCGCTTATGCATACAAACTAGCTAATTAACCAACCATATAGACAATACAACATGTAGAAACACATAAGGAAGATCACATAAGGCGACAGGCGTGGACGTTGTCGTCATTGAAAAAGTTGCTGACTTTGTCGTCGCCACGGTTGGTGACGTGGATGTTACCGTGACGGTCACTAAGGTTATAGCCGTGGCGGTAGTAGTTATAGCTTTCTCTGAACTCGCGGGTGGTGTCTTTGAAATAGTGATCCGAGGAAGTGAAGAAGCGAGGCATGTCAGGATAAGGCCAGAACTCGGCTCGCTTACCAGCTCTTCTCACCGCCTTTAGTACCTTCTTCCTCTCTACGTACCCAACTACAGTTACTCTCTCCATCTCTAGGTTCACCTCCACTGAGTCCACTCCTTCACCACCAACACGACGCTGTTTAGTTAGTATTTTTCATCTTCAAAATATTATTCTCTCCACACTTTTTATTTTAATAGGATATTCTCTTTTTTTTTTTTACATTATATGGATCGATAAGATCCGATCCATAGTCCGATTTCTACTATGCTTGGTAAGGCGATTTAGTCAAATTCTGACGGAAATACCACATAAGTAAACCCTTAAGGCGTTATCCATTTAAAAGACGTTTCCCATTCTTTTTCCTCATTTTATTAAATTTTTTCACTTGTGACTCATGCAGTATCACATAATCTTTAATACTTGTGCACTAAGCATATTATAGAAAAACGAAATACTAATTAATTAATTACTTCTCCAAAACACAGTTATTATGATCTTACCTCTCAGCTTGTAAATTGCATGCTTCACTACCCTCTCGCATCCACTGCAGCACATCCTTACTTTCAGATCTATCGTCTGTTTTATAATCAGACCATTCATATATTACCAACTAATTAATTAGTATTAATATGTAATATGTATCAAAAGAAAAATGTAATATTTAGAAGAATAATTATCTATACGACAAGTTCCAAAGGATAGTATAATCTAGCAACATCCACTAGTGAGACAAACTTATGACATTCCGCTTCAGTTTTGTCCGATTCCTCTAAACGAATCAATAAAAAAAAAACCCTCTTAACGAATCAATAAAAAAAACCAAAAGTCATTTTTTAACAGACAAGGAAAAAAAAAACTTGAACACTAGTACTTTAATATTCTTTTTGCGAGAATCTGATCTGCCAATTTATTTTCTTATCTGGTTCATAGTTAAGGATAGGCAAACTAGTTTTCATTTTAGGTGTAGCTAAAACAACTTAATTAACTCTAGCTGGTCCTCCTCAAAACATCACCACAAACTTAACAAATTTATACATCTCTTCCCTAAAAGTGTAAATCATTTGCTTTCTTCGTTCCATGAGGCATGTATCATAAGAAAGGTTTTGATAGATATTGTTATCAAAAGTTACTTTATTAAGGAAAAACTATAATCATGATCATAGGGTCGATTAGAGACTAAACTATAGACATGAAGGTTATGGTTAACTAAAAAATAGATACCTGTAAAGAAAGTGGACGAGCCCTTGGCATGGTGTGGTAATAGTTGACGTGGCTCACACTTTTGTGCTTTGGCTTCTTGTGTGGATAGCTACGGAACAAACTGTATGTGATGGTCGATATGATGGATCTCAAACCCATTTCTCTGCTCCAAACGCTCTATGTGTATATTTATACGTATGTGTGCCTACTCACTTAGCTAGAAAGAGATTAGGACTCATCAAACTTAGAGAGAAAGCAAAAAATATATAAACAAGAGGAATGCATGAAGAGGGGTTTAAACAAAGAAAAACATTAGACAGAACGGAAGATATTCCTTTGGAATCGCGTCCCTTTGTAATAAGTTGTGATCTATGAGCTGATATTTATTTATTATTCCAAAGTCATTTTTGTATATAGAGGACTCAAAACACTACAGTACTACTTTCTCTGCTCTTGGCAAATTCAGTGGGCAACATATATAATGGGTTTATATTGCAAGGCAAATTGATATATGATGAGTTTGCTAATTATTATATATGGATATCATATAGTAATCATTTTCATGATTAAAGTTTCTTGTAATTATAATTTATTCAAAAGCTTGTCTTGAGTCTTGACATAATGCGACTTGTAATTATAATTTATTCAAAAGCTTGTCTTGAGTCTTGACATAATGCGATGGTATCAAATGTTAAAAAATGAAATTTTAAAGAAATTTAGCGCTATAGTTTATGCTTGATGTATATAAACAAATCAAAAGAATATTAATGTCCTCGTTTTATGGCTTCATTGGTCATCTCCAATAAAGTGGCCGCAACCGCATTATCCAGTGCACTGTGAACAATATTATATATTCCCTCTATGAAAGGTATTTTAGAAGTTTTGCTGCGTTTTAAAATATAAAATATTTTTACATATAATTTTTTTACTTTATTAAATATTATATGAGCATTAGTAATTTGCAATTTATTTTACTGACTAAATTTTTTATTTAAAACAAAAATAACTTCTTAATATGCGTATGTTTATCCAAACTACTTTATATTATAAAACGGAGAAGTATATTAAAAAATTTGATTAAAACGGAATATATACAAAAATTGATTTATACCCAGTTGATTTTGAAGGAAACCTAAAATCCTTTTTTTCTTATATCTGAGAATATGTAACATCTAATAAGATCATATAGTATAACATAAACATTCATAGTTTAATCATATTGAGATATATATACAAAGTCCTTCCATGATGAAGTTTCATTGGTTTGTTTGTTGATCACCATGTCGCTTGTATACATGCATTCAACAACTTGGGCTTCATGCCCCATCTTCTAGACAAAAGTATATATATATATGAACCAAGTGGTGATGGTTTAGTGATTCCCATTTAAAGAGGAGTTGTTATGTTGGTTTAAGTTAGGGATCGATTCTCTCAAACATGGAATTCTATAAAATCATTCCATTTGGCCATATGGATATGTGTCAGATTTGTAGATATGAGATATACTCCTGAATTATATATTAAAAAAAGGTATATATATGATTGATGATGTATTCTCTTAATCAGTCCAAGAAATAAAACAGGTGAAATGTTCCGTTAAAGTTAAAGTAGTGATGTAACTTTCTTCTAGGAGAATTCCGAAATTTTACATTAGTAACAATATATATCCTCGCCCTTAAAATTTGAAATTGTATCTTTATGAAAGGAAATGTTAATTTGAAAAAAAAAATGAATATATAAAATGTTTTTATATTTGAAGAATAAACAATTACAGTTCCCATTTAATCTAGATGGACAGTACCCTATAGATGCTAAGCTGATATTATATTCTCGAAAATCTTTATCGTCGGTAGAAATAAACCAAACCATAGATTTAATATTAAAAAGAGAGCATATATCACATGTGTCAGTATCATCCGGACTAAAAAAAAAATCAGGAGGGAACGCGATATTCCCACGCATATATTGTAAACATGAAAACACATATCTATATTGATGGATGATCTTAGAGAATCAATGTTGATAAAGGTGGATGAGTTAGAGAAATGGAGCATGTGCTGCTCCTGTTTCTGCTGCATGGCCCTGATTAAGAAACCACTCTCTCGTCTCATCTCTATTTCTATTATTCCTTATTCCTAAATTCTCTTGTTATTATTATTTTCTGTAACAAAAAAATTATCATCATTTATAAAATATTCCTCCTGAAACACCTTCCCACCCTTTATTTTCTTTCATATCTGCTTGTAAGTTGTAAATTTGTAATCTGACTAAGGAAAAGACACTCTCAAACTTTTTTCCAAGTAAATTCCTTGCATATATATATATATATATCTATCTACCAAGAGAACAATGGAATTTTCCGTGTTCGGGTGTGTATACCGTGTTTCCCTTTTTCCAATTTCAAATGGTGTTGTTACAATACTGTTTAGATGAAATAAAAAGATCATCAATGGCACGAGGGTTGAATAATAAGAACTTCCATTTTTCAATATGTTTCGAAAGAATATGATTAGCTTTATCTAATTATTCTTGAGTAAGTAGGAGCTGTTCTGATTAGTTTTGTAATTATATATGTGGAGAAAAAGTGGTCGGTGTAAATTTTCTTATATTAACTAAGGTACGCGCATTGTTAATGTACTAATGAAATAATATGATAGAGCATGCAAGATTCGATGTAGTGATTTAGAATTGAGATAGAAATATTCTTAGGTCCACATAAATCAAAAAATACACGCACACTGTTGAAACGTGTTTTTGACAATCGTATTTTTAATCATTTTTTTTGGTAAACGTTCATTGAAACAATTGGTTTTTGGGCACGATGAAATCTTCATCATGAGCACTACATGGTAGTTTATTAGAGCGTTAAAAATGGATGAAAGTTCGTTTGAGTGAGAAATGAGGTCCGAAATGGTTAGTTTGAAAAGGTTAGAATTTTTGACTAAAGGTGAAATGATCCATTTGGAAGTTAGAGGAGATACCCCAACCTCTGAGCCGTGTTAGATTTTTTGGGTTCTGAGATTTGAAATTTATTAATAGGCAATATTAGTTTTTGTAAGCTTTTGTTTTTAGTGGTACGAGCAAAAAGAAACCGAAGTATTTTATCTTGAGATATTTGAACGTACCAAACGGTCACACTACATGTGTTAAAAGAATTAAGGAGAAAGATCTTCACCTCAACTCTTACTTCACTTCCAATTCCAATCAACATACGACATTAAAGTCATGTAATTCATTACTAACTCTTATGTATTTTTCTTTTAAAATTTCAGATCCATGGTTTAAATCCGGGGTACTACAAACACAAACATTCATATACGAGTAACTTACTATACTCGACCTACTCCACCAAACATGCATTATCTGTACGAATCAATCAATATTTCAAGAACCTCACAGTTATAAACTATAAGCAATTAAATCACTTGGCAAGTGAACATGTGTCTTTCGATTAACACAACCAAACAACACTACCGGAACTTACAGATAATGGTTTAATGTTTGGACCTATGGAGGTCTATGGCTTGGTATGACAACTACCCGTAAGAGCTTAGGCGAGAATTTCCGATTTCTAACTAGGAGTAAGATTAAGGGGTTCAGTATGTATAGGTAAGGACTTCGGATTGGGGAATGCAAGACAATGGAAAATCAGTTCACCACCCATATCCACTCAAATGTTGAATTCCAAACCAAATATGAAAAAGAAAATTAACTCACCAAAATTTCTTACGAAAATTAAACATACAAGTGACTAAAAAATGGAGCAACGTACCAAACTAAATTCTGAAAACGAAAACGAAAACTGATATGCAAAGATATGGAAACGGAAAGTGAGAGTTGAACTTTGAAGCAAAATGATACAATTTGGTATGCGAGATGCCAGAAGATTAGCTTGAAGCAAACAAACGAAAACCGACAAAAACGATGAGATGGATGATCCACAACTTTTTCTTCTCTCTTCAATAATTCTTATTTAGTAACTTTTTTTCCGACATATTTTGTTATTACACTAACTATATTCGCTTATGAACAACACACATTTTCCTACATAAGTTTAGGTTATACACAAACGAGCTTTCAAAACATCATCCCTAATTACACATTAAACAACACTGGATTCTCTAACCTCTGTGTCATGAACACATCAGTCTCCTCCACATACCCACCCCTACCCCTACCATGACTGCCACCATTACCGTCGCAATCAGCTTCCATCTCTTCCCTTCTCTTCTCTTTTTCCTCTGCACCTGCACACCACAACTCTCTCTTTAGACAAATATACTTATCATCACTAGCTCCACAAGTAATGGCTCATATGTGCTCTCTATTGTTTTTATTTCCCTATTCAGGAATGGTTACTTCATTCATGTCTATACAGTTTCACTCATTCTTACCTCATCGTCTGCAACGCTGCCTGCTTTTACATGACCTATAGTTCCCCGTGCCCTCAGCTTTATTTGAGGTTTGACCAAAGAATCACTCTCCTCTGAGTATTTATTAGCCTGCATAGACAAAATTAAAATGATGCATCCTTTATAGAGGTCCAAGAACACAAGTTTAAGAATGACTAGACTCGATCGTATTCGTACCTCGGGAATAACAGTGTGACCTTCATTCACCTCCTGCTGTACAGAGCTAGACTGCAACTGCAGACGGATTCTCCTTGGAGCAATGCCCTGGTTTATCAATCCTGTATTTGGCCAGTTCTGAGGCTGTCGAGCCCGGATCTTTATCCCTCTGCCTTCTGTGAGGTTGTTCTCAGTGTTATGATATATTATCTGCTCTGGATGAGTGATATCACTATAGTATGAATTATTCGTTGGATAAGCAGATACATCGTCCCTCGGCCATCCAGACGCTCCATGATCTGAACCATACTGATCAAACAAACGGTGGGAATTGTCATAATTGGAAACTTATATACCCTCAAACTTAAGCCTCTACAAATATTTTTCTTTGCACTAACCTGCAATTGAACCATCTCGGCATCTGTATCGGTATAAGCGATAAAGTCGTTGAAGAAAACATTCTCTGATGCTGCAGACGAAAAGATCCCATCTGGCGTAACTTTGTTTTCTTGACTGATTGATTCCTCGCACGACAAGTCATCAGGGTTATTGAACACTTCCTCCAACAATTCAGTTAGTGACATATCTGGTTCACTGGTGCCATCTTGAAAATGTAATCCAATCTCATCATAACTAAAATCACCAGTAGCATATCTAGAATCCATACACGGTGGTGCCGCCTTTTGATCTTTAAGGTCACGAGATAACCATGGATTCTCTCCTTGTGCCTATAAACACAACTTAAAAAACGGTTAAGTCGCTCAGCAATTTCCTATTTAAAGCCAATTATTTCAACAAGTGTTTCGTACCTCAAACATAGTCCCATCTGCAACATAACCACATCCACCTGAATCATCTAATGGCGGCTTCTCAACTGCAGCATCAGAGTTAGGTGTTTCTTGAACAAGATCAGAGGATGTGTCACCAGGTGAATATTTGCAAGTGGTAGGAGCTGTTTCATCAGACTTAACACCATTGACTCGTTCATCAAGCTTGTGAAAAAGGCGACACAGAACAAAAGGGCTTTGACCAGGTCCAGTGCCATCAAGATCCTTCTGTGTAGGACGATACTCGTGCATAATCCAATTAGTACGTTCACCTTTAGGAGCTCGTCCTCGGTAGAAAACAAGAGTCTTCTTCATACCGATTAATATCTTCTTGGACTTTATGCTCCGATCCTTACCAGTAGCTTTCCAGTAGCCTGAGTCAGTAGCTCTATTGGAACGATGACCGTTGGGATATTTCCGATCACGAGGGCAGAAGAAGAACCATTCTAGATCGTCCGTCTTAATCACAGAGAGCGCTGCCACAATCAGATTTGTTTTAGTTCAATTGAATTAAAGAGTAAAAAAAAATGGAATCTTTGTACTGGATATAAGAATCTTGAGAACAAAGGAATCAAAAGTTCAGACATAAAGTAAACAAGACACGAACCAGGAAGATCCCAAGGTTCCCATTTACAGACATCAACGTCAGGGATGACTCGAACATCGGAGTGACGACCGTTGATCTTGAGACGGAGGTAGTGATTGACGAGCTCTTCATCGGTAGGTCTAAATCTGAAACCAAGAGGAAGTGACTCCATCGATACAGCTCCCATATCCACTTCTTAGGGTATCCGACTTTTGAACACAACACTCTCTCTGCTTTTCTACTTTCTAAAAAGTCTTCAATACTTTGCTTTCTCTCATCTTTTGTTTTTTATTTTTAACCTTTACACCACGTGAAAGGTAAAACACTCAGAAACATTTTTGTTTTGTCTTGTTTTGATGGGCTTTTATTAGTGGGGATAAGGCCCAATAAATGCTCCTACAACCCAAATCTCCAGTTACCTTTTCTTAAAAAAAGTCCACCATCAAATCTACATGACCTTCGTATATGGTATTTCCACTTTAGCCTTGTTGAATTTAAATGTAAAAAATTAAATTGAAAATAAATTATTAGAAAAAAAATCAGCGTCTTCTCCATCTTCTTCAGAAACGAAGAAAGCTGCTGCATCGCCGACGAAATCCTCAGACGATCCTCCTCCGTTGCCGGCGAGCTCATTTCCTTTTCTCTGGTCGTGGTTCTGTCCACTCTCTGTCTCCTCCGTCGCTGCTCTGTCTCCTCTGACGAAACTCCTCCGTCATTGTCAACGATTAGGAGGTGAGATTTCAATCTCTTCAATATGTGGATTATGAGTTTTAATCTCTTCAATTTAAGTGTTATATATTATTAATAGTTTAAATTCGAGTTTGGATTTGAGCCATTGTCAAATCTTGGTTTGGAATTCATGGATTGGATCTAGGTGAATCCGATCTGGGTAGAATCGCAATTACTGTTGGTAAAGTAAGTTCGAAAGTTAAACTCAGATAAACTGAAGTTAAACTATATTACAGGAGTTAAACTAAGTTAAACTAAATTAAACTAATAGTTAAACTAAGATATCTTTACACACTATACACTGATGTTGTTTATTATTTGTTTGCAGAGGACAATGACGCTCATTTATTTTGATTACGGTGGATATTATTCACATAGGAGAGATGTTGTTAAATGGAATCCAAAAGAAGTTCAAATATATTGTTTATTTACGTATGGTAGTGCGGAGGAATTCAATTACTCATCGTTGGTTGAGAAAATACGTAGAAAAGTGAATGTAGATAAAGCGACGATGCTGAAATTAAGTTACATTCATGGAGTATTGCAGAGAGTATCCTATATATACGATGACATTGATGTCTTGGGATACATATGGTTATGTGAAAATAAAGAGCATGTTGTTTTGCACGTGGAGGTAGTGGAAGTTGTTGAACAAACCCGGAATAGTTCACAAGCTTGAAGACAAGAGATAACGTCTGGTAAATCAAGTAGAGTTATGGGAATTTGTGACGAGGTTAGGAATGATGCTGGAGATAATTTAGATAGAGTTGGTTATTTACCAGAAATTGGAGAATCACCAGAACGATTTGCTGGATGGGATATTGTTCCTTGTAATCCAGATAATGGAAACAATGAATTGAGTGTCGATGATTGTGAAGGTACACATGTTGATTTGGATGTCGATGACTATCGAGGCACAATTGCTTATCCGGGTGTCGATAACTATCAAGGTTCACCTATTGTAGAACTAGATGAGGTTATGGATGTTTTAGAGGTTGAATGGGATGATGGCATTGATATGAGGGTAAAACAAGAATTTGACAGTAAGCGCGAAGTCAAGATTTAGTTGATAGAGTTGTACACGAGCATTGTTTTGAGGTCGTTACGATCATGTCGACAACTAAGTTGTTAGTGTTTAAATGTCGAGGTATTGGTTGCAAATGGTCAGTCGTTGCGACCGATAAGGGTTCAGATCGTTGGTCTGTTAGATCATATAACAAGATGCATACATGCTCTTGGGTAACTATGAGTACAAGCAACATTAAAAAAAGGGAACACCACGATTAGTTGCATCAGTTGTGCATGAGGATTATCCGGGTCAATTTGATACTCCATCCGCAAATATGTTGATTGGTTTAATACAAAGAAGGCTAGGTTGTGAGGTCTCATATAGTACCGCTTTGAGAGGGAAACAACTAGCTGTAGCTGATGTGCGCGGCAGCCCAGAAGATTGCTATAAATGTTGCCTTCTTATTTGCACATGTTGGAGACAATGAATCACGGTATGTTAACACGGCTAGAATGTGGTGAAGGAAACAAGTTTAAGTACGTATTCTTCGCATTGGGTGCTAGCATATAAGGATTTAAAGTAATGCGAAAAGTTATCATTGTGGATGGGACTTTTCTTAAGACTGTATATGGTGGAGTTCTTATTGTTGTAACTGCTCAAGATCCAGAGCATCACCATTATCCTCTCGCTTTTGCGGTAGTAGACAGTGAAAACGATGCAAGTTAGAAGTTGTTTCTCCAAACGTTAAAAACAGTTCTGCCAGATCACCCTGAGCTTGTATTCGTTCCTGACAGAAATAAAAGCATCATAAAGACTGTAGGGGAAGTGTATCCCAATGCTAAGCATGAATATTGTTTGTAGCATATGTCTAAGAATGTGAAATCGTGTGCTTATGGTGTTAACAAAAAAAGACGTTGCGGCCCAGTTTAGAGTGCGGTCGGAGTTACACAGAGGTTAAGTTCCTCCGACTTTATCATGTATTTAGGATAAGGTATTCTAAATGTGCTGAGTATCTAGATGAAAGTGTTGACGATTGTAAGTGGGTAAGATGCTATTTTCCAAGAGAAAGGTACAACATATGCACCACCAATACTGTTGAATCTATCAATAGTGTGTTCAAAGATCAAAGAAAATACTCGTAGCTACCATTGTTTGATTCGATTATTGCCAAGATTTTTGAATGGTCCAACAAGCATAGGAAGGCTGCCGCAAAGGTACCAACTACCCAAAAACTAGTACCTTCTGTCTATAACGTATTGCACAAGAGATGTGAGATTGCAAAGAAGTTAGTAGTCTCTGAGCTAAACAGTTTTATGCTTGAATACACGGTAATTGGAGAAGATGGAAAACGTTACATGGTTGATTTGAGAAGCAAAAGTTGTAGTTGTAGGTGTTATGATATAGACAAATATCCATGTGAACATGCAATTGCTGCAACTATGTTCCACGGAAAAACGTCAGAGGTCGATCTACACGAGTGCTGCTCACGTTATTATTTTTCTGAGAATTGGGTGACGGCTTACTATAAGACCATATATCCGGTACCGAATCAATCTGCGTGGGAAGTTCTGGCTCATATTGCTGGTAGAATCGTCTTGCCTCCATATTACACAAAAAAGGGAAGAACTCATATCGCTAGGTTTCCGTCAGTTGGAGAACATAGAGGAAGAACGAGATCCCACGGACTTGGCGGTTACTTTAATATGTCGACTTAATTTATTTATTTAAATGTGTTGAAATAAGACTTGTGGTTGTTTTTATGTCGCGGGATGTGTATGTGATATATTAGGTATAACTTGTTAAATCAAGTAAAACTCTATCAAAATTTGTTAAACTAGTTAAACTACGGTTAAACTACTGCTCAACTATTGTTAACATGTGTTATATTTACCAATTTGTTAAACTAGTGTTAAACTACTATTAAACTACGTTAAACTATGTTATATTTACCAATTTAATTTTTTTGAAATCATAACGGTTTAACAAAAATTATTACTACAAATGGTTATGTTTAGTAAATAGTTAAAATGGTTACACAAATTAAAAACAAAATTTTAAAATAAGTGATATATTATGCATGTTCCCCTTCATTTCTCCGTATACGCCATATACAATATAGGTTACTTAGTTATTACTATCATGTCAATTTTAAAATAAAATATAACTTCTATTTAATATATTTTGCATCATAATACGATGTTAAATGTGTGTTAAAATACTATTTCTGAAAGGTAAACAAGAGAAACTCATTTTTAATAGGGTTAAACTAAGTTTATGGTTTCAGCATGAAAATTAAACTATGTAGAATTTTGTTAAACTAGAATCTTAGTTAAACTAGGCGGTTAAACTATATGAAAATATTACATGGAATGACGGCGCCGCTTTTTTATTTTGGAATGACGGCGCCGCTTTTTTGTTATGGAATGACGGCGCCGTTTTATTTTTAGTTTATATAATTCAAAAAAATATTAATTGAAACTTTTTGATATGTAATAAAATAAAGTTAAACTATGTTACGGAATGCTACATTACCAAATATTTAAAATAAACTCTACTTAAAGTTTCAACTACAATAACAAGTTTGAAAACTTTAAATAAAACATCATAGCCAAGTTCAAATAGCGAAGCAATACAATATCAGAATCAAGCACTTATGCCTTTTGTTTCTTGCTAGCTCTCCCACCTCTTTTTCCTCTTCCTCCTCTTCCACCTCTACCTCCTCGAACTCTTTTTTCCCCAGTGTACGGAGCGCTAAGGTGTTTGGACTGCTTCCGTTTCCTCTTCTTGCCTAAACCTTCATCCTCTATGTTATCTTCATGAAGACTGTTGACGGTAGCACCAGCAGTTGCAAAAGCATTTGCACTTAAATCAGACCAACCTATAAAGCCTAATGGACCATGAGGAGTAGAATCGGACACAACAGTGCCTTCCGCCTCCTCTGCAACAAATATCAAATTTTCAGCAGCTGCTCGTGCCTTATCATCATCCTTATCCTCCTCCTCCTTATCTTCCTCCTCCTTATCCTCCTTCTCCTTATCCTCCTCCTCCTTATCCTCCTCCTCCTTATCCTCCTCCTCCTCCTTATCATCATCATTTTCATCATCCTCCTCCTTATCCTTATCCTCTTCCTCCTCCTTATCCTCCTCCTCCTCCTCCTTATCATCATCACTTTCATCATCCTCCTCTTTATCCTTATCCTCTTCCTCCTTCTCCTTATCCTCCTCTTCCTGCTCCTTATCATCATCACTTTCATTCATCCTCTTCATCACCATCATCACCCGTCTCAATAACTTTTTTTCCAGCCGCTTTATCATAAACATTTGAAATAGGAGAGGTCCTGGGCATCCCTATAGAAATTGTTGAAGGAGTTAGTCCATTTTATCAGGTTAAACTAGATAAACTAATTCAGAATATTTGAAAAAAATAAAATTACATCTCCCAGGACTATCATTGTGAAACTCTTGCTCCACTAAAAATGGTTCACCACTCTTGGATTTCTCTAGGTTTTCAATCCTACTTGTTAAACCACCAACCTTATCATTCAGATCATCAACCTTACCATGGGTTTTGAACCCTTCCATCATAGCCTTGGACATTTCTGTAATTGATTCACGAAGCCCAGGGGGTGCGACTTGATCGTCAAGAGTAGGATGAGCATCACAATTAATAGTAGCAGTAGCAAGAGTAGGATTGTTTCTATGAGCCAGATCTCTTTCCAAGAGATCCGTCCACAATATACGTTAAACTCTATTTAAACTAACCGTGGAATTCCCGAGAGCTTTGTAGATGTCTCCTAACCCGAAACCCTTTGTGTTCAATTCCTTGAACCTTCCCTTGCACATCCTAGGGCATTGGTCTTCGCATGGGACATTCTCTCTAAATTGCTTCTTCAAATTAGAAATGGCTTCAAATGGGAGTAGTTGTACATACCACATAGTATAACACATAGTTTAACACATAGTTTAACATATATTTTAACTAGTTTAACAAATTTAAATTTACCTCAAATGGCAATATAAATCCTGGCAATGTCGTACTTGGGCTAACAGTACCCTTCATCCGCTCACAGATTTTCAAGATCTCGGTTTCACAATCCTCAAATGTGAGACGTCCCCATGGACCTTTGTTTTACCCTTAATCACTATTGCCAGAAACCAAAAAACAGCCATCTTCAGCCTATCCTCTAAAGGACTCATCGAGCACAGCTTCTTATGCACATGCTCCACCCAAGGCTTAGCATTCTTCCCAAAATATTTAGTGACAAGTCGGTTCCCACCGAGATTTTTATAGTTCTTTGAGTATTGGTGGCAGTAAAATCCGCAGAGAAGTCCATGTTCCCTAAGACCATACCTTATAGGGACTCCATTTACAACACACCACAATTGTTGTGGATTCTCTGTCTTCGCCAACCTTTGGATGAAGCTCCAAGCACCCATGACCTTCCGGTTGTTCTCCGAATGCATATGGAAGATGTGCTTAAACTGTGGATGTCTCAGAAACCACCTCAGCTCATTTCCGCCAAGCTTCCTTATGTATTTGACACACTTATGCGGATCACACCATGTACCAATCTTCATAAACTTAGAGAACTGGCTAGGCTCAAAGAAGAAGCCCAAAGGCTGTACAGGTACCTACATTCAAAACAGTAAAATAAGTATTTGAATAGCAGTTTAACAGTATTTTAACGCTAGTTTAATGCTAGTTTAACGCTTGTTTAACTTCAGCTGTTTAACAGTTTTTAACCTTATTTTACCGTAAGTTTAACTCTAGTTTAACATGTAATAGTAGTACTTACCATTTCTTCGTTATCACCACCAGTATCTGTACCCGATGTGCCTACTTCCGGAGAAGCCTGCAAGAAAAATGATATAAAAACATGTTAAACTAGTTTACCTACTTTACTAGTTTAACCAATTCGTAATTACTAATCGTAATCAAATAATTCAAAAAATGAAACCCTTTGGTTTCTTTTTTTCTTCGATTTCTTTTTTTGGTTCGAACGGGAACTATTTCCCTGTTCGGTTGTGTTTACCAAATCTTCTCCATCTACATTTGCATTTCTCATCCTCATGGTCTTCACTTTGACAACCGATTCCAAACTTGCAAAACATGCAAATTTATCAATACAATTCATACTTTAAGAATTATCAAAAATTGAAGATAAATCGAATCCGTAACCCCAAAAATTAGTAATCCCTAATCCCTAAATTGAAGAGTTGTAACCCTAAATTGAAGAAAGGTTTTAAGTTTTCCCTAAATTGAAACCCTAAATTACGCTTCAACGAAACCCTAACCCAACAATTACTAATCTCTAACCCGAAATTGAAGAGTATGTAACCATAAATCGAACAAGTTGACCTTAGTTTACGTTTAGTTTAACCGAAATTAAAGAAGTTAGGCGATGATGCGACGAAGAAGGAGAAGAAAGCGAAAACGAGAACAAGAAGAAACCGAATAAGAGAAGAAATAGGAAGAGATTGATGTTGATTTTGATATCAAAATCGGGTTTGGGTGTGGAGCAGCAGTTCGGATTCGAGATTGATTTTGATTTTTAAACCGAATTCGGGTTTGGGTGTGGAGCAGTTCGGGTTAAGATTGAAAAGAGAAAAAAAAAAACTTGTGAGCGAGTGAGGTCTGATGGAGTGAAGTCAATGGCAAAGCTCTAGAGAAGGGAAGAGAATCAAGAATAAGAAGAAGAGAATGCTCAGAAGAAGAAGAAGAACCTAAAATTTAAAACAAAACAAAATATAACTTTTTATTTTGACCCGATTTTGAAGAAAAAATCAGGTGGATCATGTGGATCGGGTGGTTGGGATAGTAAATAGTTTAATTTCATTAGGGTATCTGGTCATTTCATAATTTGTGGCATTAAAAAAGAAACTTAAAAAAATTGATTTTAAATGGAGGTCATTCTAGCAAATTAGAAATCTGGGAAGGTCAGTACAGCCATTCGCTCTTTTTGTTTTGGGGAAAATGTTTAAAAACGCACGAATTGAGAAATTTACGAAATGCCATTTAAATGCTCAAGTTTTTCGTTGATTCAAAATTAAATAGTAAACTTTCATTGACTGGAAGCACATCGTTAAATTGACGTTTACGGTGTTAAAAATTTCGTCAGCAACTTCCATTTAATCAAAATGGCATTTACGGCGTTAAAACTCTTTGATTATGGTTGGATCTCAATGAAGCAATCAGAGGTAGAAAGAGAAGACGAAAGATAAATAGTTGCTGGAACATTGGTCGTTTTGATTAATCGGAAGCTACTAACAGACAATTTAACCCCACAAACATGTTCCCTCACTTGATTTAGTAGCATGCCTCAAATGACATAGTCATCGAAAACTTAGGCATTTAAATGATATTTTAAAAAAAGTTGAAGATTTAAATGTCCACAAATAAAAATTGATGGTTTTTAATAAAATTTGAAACGACATCGTTTTGATTAAACAGAAGTTGGTGACGGAAGTTTTAACACCGTAAATGTCAATTTATATGACTTGCCTCAAATGGCTGAGTCAACGAAAAATTTGAGCATTTAAACGGCATTTTGTAAGTTCATAATTTAAACGTTCTATAAATGTAAGTTCGCGCCTTTTTGACATTTTCCCCCTTTTTCTATTGTCGTTTTTTTTTTGCCTTCGAAGGCTTAAAAGGAAATCCCAAAAATGTTGGAAACATTTTGTACAGAGAAAAAGAGAGAGAGAGAGAGAGAGAGAGAGAGCCAACAAATTTCAGAATTCAACACGTTTCATACAACTTTTATATACACACGAGTTTTAACTTGATATAGTTCCCTACAAGGCAGGTGGATATGCAGCATTAGACCACCAACCAGAATTGAGAATGCTACCCAAAGCGAATTGAAACATCCCTGAGATGACCAAAACACTTTGACTGATTGTCATAATACATAATAGAAATCAAGATGGATATTCTCTGTATTTCATCCACTTACTCTCTCGCGTTCTTCTTGTCTATAGCTGTTGGAATTAATTCTCCAAACCCAGTAATTTGTCTGTTACGTCAAGTAATACATTAAACGTAAAGACCATATTAGTTCGGCCGCTACCATTCAAAATTTAGATATAGGAATTAACTTTTCGTATGTAGATATTTTAGTATTTATATATGCCAAATAATTAGAAACATTTGCCCAACTTAAGTAGAAGATATGAATGTGAGAAAGAGCAGGAATAATGTGATACATTGTAAGAGCATTTATTAAGCCTCTGCAGAAATTAAGGTATATATATTGATACATATGTATGTGAATTTTGAATGTGATATTTTATGTGTATATACATATAAATATGCTAAAAACGGAAGAAAAAAGTAAAAAGGTTTCCATCGGCTGGGGAAAAGCATCCAAAGACGCAAAATAAAAGGCGGCCGAGACCAAAAAGCTTGGTATTTCCTAGCGGGCAGATGATATGATCCTTAATGGGATCACGTCCCTGAATGCTCTCCAAAGGTTGTACTGAATGGAACGTCAGAGATTTGGGTTGGGGAAATGGGGAAATGTTACCGAGAACGCGATGGCGACGTGGAGTGGGATGGAGTGCGACGAAGATCGGCTACGTGGGATGGAACAAAGCGCGATGAGGATCGGCTACATGGGGTGGAACGATGCGCGACAAGGATCGGCTACGTGGAGTTGGAACTATGCGACAAGGATCGGCTACGTGGTTTGGAATGACGCGACGAGGATCGGCGACGTGGTTTGGACGACTCGCGATGAAGGTTGGTAACGAGGGTGGATCAAAGCGATACTTCCAAAGGCTATGAACAACCTTTAGACTATCAAGGCTTATTCTTGGGAGGATAAGGACCCAACACGATGAACACGGGGTGGTAGTGAATGATACTTTGTAAGGACTATGGATGAATCCTTAGACTATCGAAAACTTGCTAGGAGTGAGGATGAAGATCCGAATACAATAAGCAAGCGAGTGATCAAACAAGTTGTAAGAGATTTTTAGAATAAAAGTTTGATAGATTGAAAGAAGAAAAGAGGCGGATACATATAGGGTTCAAAGATGCATGGAAAATGATAAACAACCCCTTGGAATTCTACAAAGCATTAAACTAAACTTTAAACATAAGAATGTCTCTTTGAGTCCTAGTTTCTACGGCTTCATGAAGAAATGGGCTTGACTTTATCAAGAGGCCGTGTGAAAGAGTGATAAGGCTTGCCTCATTAAAAACCTTGTTTGGAAAACCCATTGGGACAAAACCAAACGAAGGGAAAAAGAGTGCAAGTCTTATCACCTCTCTTGATAAATGTCTAGGTGGCTTGGATCACAACTAGGGTAGTTGGATTAGCACACACTAAACTGCCCTAGATGGTGTTGAGAAGACGTTGTAGAGAAGTTTTGAGCGTGGCTTGCTTGGACCGAGTAATAGGGCCATGGCAAATTTCCAAATCTACATGTTCATGCTGATCCGGTACAAGCGGCTTCCTTGGTTCCTCATTGTCCTCCTTATGCTCACGCTGCTCCTCATTATTCTCCTTGGTGGTCATGCTCTCATCATCCTCCCCCACTTGAAAAGGATTTGACCTCAAGTCTGCTTCATCTGCAAAATAAGGAACCAAATCAGTAATATTAAAACTCGGACTTACTTGGTATTTACCTTGGAGATCCAGCTGGTAGGCGTTGTTGTTGAGCTTCTTGATGATTTTGAATGGACCATCAATTTTGGGCATAAGCTTGGATTTTCTCTCGTTAGGGAACCTATCCTTTCTCAAATGGATCCACACCAAGTCTCCTTCTTCAAAGACCAACTCCTTGCGGCCCTTGTTTGCATGCTTAGCGTATAACTTGGTCTTGTTCTCAATATTGATTCGAGCTTTTTCATTGATCTGCTTAACTAATTCAGCCTTCATAGGTAAAGGCATTAGATCCAAAGGTGAGATGGGATTGAACCCATAAAAAATTTCAAACGGTGAATACTTAGATGCGGAATGCCTAGCATGGTTATAAGCAAATTCAACATGAGGCAAACATTCTTCCCAAGTTCTAAGATTTTTTTTGATTATGGCATGCAACAAGGTAGATAAGGTTCTATTGACTACTTCGGTTTGACCATCGGATTGTGGATGACAAGTTGTAGAGAAACAAAGTTTCGTTCCTAGCTTATACCAAAGCGTTTTCCAAAAATAACTAAAAAACTTAGTGTCTCTATCCCGTACAATAGTTCTAGGCATGCCATGAAGTCTAATATTTCCTTAAAGAACAATCCAGCTACATTAATGGCATCATCGGTTTTATGACAAGGAATGAAGTGAGCAATTTTAGAAAATCTATCAACTACCAAAAATACCGAATCCTTACCAGTTTTAGTTCTAGATAATCCAACTACAAAATCCATGGAAATGTCATGCCAAGGATGCAATGGAATAGGTAGAGGGATATACAAACCGTGGTTTTGGATTGTGGATTTGGCTTGCTTACAAGTTACACATCGTTGACAAGCCTTTTCGACATCACTTCTCATATGTGGCCAAAAGAAATGTTCCTATAGTACACTTAAGGTTTTTGCCACGCCAAAGTGACCCATAAGACCACCTGCATGAGCTTCCTTAAAAACAAATCTTGCAAGGAAGAGTTAGGTACACATAATCAATTTTTATAAAACAAAAACCCACCGGTCTTGTAATATTTTCCCACACCAAATTTTTCACAAGCAGCATAAATATCTTTGAAGTCAACATCATTAGCATATAATTCCTTGATTTGCTCAAATCCTAGTAGTTTAACTTCTAAAGAGTTCAAAAGAACATACCTTCGAGAAAGAGCATCGGCTACTACATTCTCCTTACTTTTCTTGTATTTGATCACATACGGAAAGGTTTCAATGAATTCAACCCACTTGGCGTGTCTTTTGTTTAGCTTCTGTTGTCATTTGAGGTGCTTGAGAGATTCATGGTCGGTGTGGATAACAAACTCCTTAGGCCAAAGATAATGTTGTCATGTTTGTAAGGCCCTAATAAGCGCATAAAGTTCTTTATCATAGGTTGGGTAATTGAGTATGGCTCCTCCAAGTTTTTCACTAAAGTAGGCTATTGGTCTTCTTTCCTGCATAAGAACAGCACCAATACCAATCCCTGAGGCATCACATTCAATTTCAAAAGTTTTATCAAAGTTAGGAATAGATAGCACCGGGGCGTGTGTAAGCTTGTCTTTCAAGGCTTGAAAAGCGTCTTCTTGAGCTTGCTCCCACGTAAATCCAACTTTCTTTTTGATAACCTCAGTGAGTGGGAATGCTAGAGTGCTGAAGTCTTTTACAAACCTCCTATAAAACCCGGCAAGACCATGGAAGCTCCTTACTTCGCTTACACTTTTTGGACTCGGCCATTCTTTAATTGCTTGGATCTTTTCCTCATCAACTTTAATACCATCTGCACTTACCACAAAACCTAAAAAGACAAGGTTATCCGTTCCAAAGGTACATTTGTTAAGATTAGCATACAAGGTTTCCTTCCTAAGTACTTCTAAAACCTTTCTAAGGTGCTCCACGTGGTCTTCTAGACTGCGGCTATAGATTAAAATGTCATCGAAATATACAACCACAAAATGACCTATGAAAGCCCTAAGAACATGGTTCATCAATCTCATGAAAGTACTAGGTGCGTTTGTTAACCCAAATGGCATTACTAACCACTCATTTAAACCATGCTTAGTTTTAAATGCAGTTTTCCTACCATGGACTCGCTCGCAACATTGGTGCAACTATCCCTATCGATCACTAAGCTGCAGATCTTTTCCTTCACTAGACAACAGGTGTGGAATAGATTCTCTCTCTGCTCATTTTTCTCAAACTTAGTGTGCAGGTTCAAAGTTCTCCTAGTGACCAAGAGTTATCCTACCGTTGGCATTGCGACATGTTCCTCTATAGACTCAGCCTCCGAACGGTCTTCTTCCGATTCTAGTTCACCATTGGCCCAGATAACTATGGTTCTCCTATTGGAGCATGCGTTTGAGTAGTGACCAAAACCCTTACACTTAAAACATTGAATTTCCTTGGTTTTGGTGCTTGAACCCTTGTCAATACCCTTAAGTTGCGGCTCTTCTAGCTTGGGTTTAGGGAATGGTTTGTATTCCTTGTTAGGCTTATCATCTCGGGTTTGGTTAAACCTTGTGGGAGTATACCCGGGTTTAAGGTTCTTCCTCTTAAGCTGTTTTTCGAACATGATAGCCTTATGGAGGAGTTCTTCCATTTCAACATAATGATGAACCTCAAGCTGTTCTATGATATCCCTGTTAAGACCACCCATAAACCTTGCCATAGTAGCTTTCACTATCTTCTTGAATATCGGCTCTAAGCAACAAGGTTTCCATCTTCTTAGAGTATTCTTCCATGGACCTACTCCCTTGAGATAGATTCCTAAGTTTCAGATGTAGTTCCCTATGATAATGACTAGGTATGAACCTTTTCCCCATAATGATCTTCATTTGGTTCCAGGTTTCAATAGGAAGATCTCCTGTTCTCCTCCTAGAAGTCACCAACTGATCCCACCAACTTAGAACATAGTCCTTGAATGCAGTTGGGGCTATTTTAACCTTATGGTCTTGGGTGAATTCTCTACAGTCAAAGACTATCTCGACCTTCTTTTCCCATTTTAGGTATTCTTCAGGGTCATTGGTTCCATGGAAAGATGAGATTTCGATCTTAAGGCCGGCTAATGGGTCTCAAGGATTGGTTTGGTTGATCCTAAGGGGTTGATCCTCCCTTGGTCGTCTTCTCCTCGAATGATGTGATCTAGAGGAGTGACTACAGTATTGCTCAGCATCAGAAGGTGGTGGTTGCCTCCTAAGTCGGTCATTGATGGATCTTTCTAGTTCAGCTCTCATGGTTGCCATACTTTCATCCATTATGGCTCTAAAAGAATCAAGAAGTTGCTTGTTGGAGTTTGCAGATTCCTCTTAATTATGGCTGGTTTCCGCCATGGTACCTGTTCAAATTCAAACAAGTAACAAGTAAAAATGCCCAAAGATATCACAAACCAAGGATAACTCGGTAAGATTTCTAGAATCCTAAGCGACAGTTTGACTTGATCGAGCTGAATAAATTATCAAATCACTTTCAAAATTTTCAGAAACAATTTTCTCAAATACTATACTCTTTTTCAAAGCAGAACCAACTGATTTTATGATTTTATCAAACAAAACGAATTTATGAAAATCAATACACTGAAAATCGCAGCAATTCCCTTTTGCAAAAACGCTTGCAGATGATTGGTCAGAATAAAATATCAAAACGTTTCCAAAAATTCCAAAACCAATTTTAACAAATACTAGACTCGTATTATGTTCTCTAAAAGTTGATTTCGCAATTTTATCAATCACCAAATAATTATGAAAATTCTAGCAATCGACAGACAAAATCCGATTCAAATGATCTATGGAATATAAAAGGGTGTGATCGATTTGAATAGACACAACCTGGTATGGAGTTGAGCTCTGATACCACTTTATATGATCCTTGATGGGATCACGTCCTTGAATGCTCTCCGAAGGTTGTACTGAATGGAAGGTCAGAGATTTGGGTTGCGGAAAAGGGGAAATGCTATAGAGAACACGATGGCGACATGGAGTGGGACGGAGCGCGACGAGGATCCACTACGTGGGGTGGAATGAAGCGCGACGAGGATCAGCTACGTGGGGTGGAACGAAGCGCGACAAGGATCAGCTACGTGGAGTTGGAACGATGCGACGAGGATCGGCTACGTGGTTTAGAACTACGCGACGAGGATCGGCGACGTTGTTTGGACGACTCGCGATGAAGGTTGGTAACTGATGTGATCCTGGGTAGGATCAAGTCCTAGGATGATCTCCAACAGGTTGTAAGAACTCGAAAATGGTGGTTAGGTTGCGGAAATGAGGTTTCATGAGAATGCGAAGGGGTCTATCGCAAGAGGACTCGAGACGAGACGTGGTTTGGCGACGTGGATCGGCACGTAGGTGAAGATGATTGGAACAAGTAATGGTACGACGATCGGATACGGAATGGGCTGGTGTTCGGGACGACGATCATACAGGGGGTCGTCACGAGGATCGTTACGAGGAGTCATCGTGACGATCGGACGGGGAACCGTCACGAGGATCAGACAAGGATCAGCATGAGGATCGTCACGAGGTGAAGTGGATGGAACACGATGGTGGATCGATGCAATACTTCCAAAGGTGATGAAGGACCTTTAGACTACCAAACTTGTTCGGGAGAGGATGAAGACACAATACTTTGAACAAGAGGTGGAAAGTGAACGATACTTCCTAAGGATTATGGAGAATCCCTAAGACTATCGAACTTGCTAGGCGTGAAGGAATAAAGACCCGAACACTTTAAGTAAGCGAGTTTGATCAAACAAGATATGAGAATGATTTTATTAAAATGTTTGATGATCTGAAAAGAAAGAAAGGGGCGGATACATATAAGATAGGGTTTTTGGTGCATGAAACTTAACAAAATCCAACTCTTAGAATTCTACAACATTAAAACCATATTTTGAATGTTTTGACTTGAACCCTTGAATGCATTGCTGCGGATGGAGAAGGAAGAAATGGGCCTGGTTTATCAAGAGGCTTTGAAGATGAGTGATGAGGCCTTGTCTCATTAAAAACCTTGTTTGGAAAACCCATTGGGACAAAACCAAACGAAGGGAAAAAGAGTACAAGCTCATCACCTCTCTTGATAAACATTTAGGAGGAGGCTTGTATCACAATCAATGTGGTTGGATTAGCATCTCCTAAATTGCCCGGTATTGTGTTAAGGAGGTGTTGCAAACTGGTCTTGAGCTTGGCTTGTTTGGACCGAGTAATAGGGCCAAGGGAAATGTCTAAATCTTCATCTACATGTTCTTGTTCCGGGTCATGCTGCGTCCCTTGATCCTCATTGTTTTCCTTGTTCACTTGAGGCTCCGGTTCAAGCTCCTTGCTGCCCCACACAAAAAAAAATTTAAAAAAATCTTTCTTTGAAAGGGTCCATCCTTAAAAAAAATCCGCATAAGCTTGAGACTTTTTTTTTTGGAAACCTATCGTCTGTTAGTATCTTTGATTTCTTGGTGATTTTGAGATGTTTTTAATAATCATATTCAAACATTCAAGAAATGCACTAGATCCAAAGGTGAAATAAGATTGAACCCATAAACAATTTCAAATGGTGAATACTTAGATGCGGAATGTCTAGCATGATTATAAGCGAATTCTACATGAGGCAAACAATCTTCCCAAGTTCTAAGATTCTTTTTAATGATAGCACGTAATAATGTAGACAAAGTTTTATTGACTACTTCAGTTTGCCCATCAGATTGCGGATGACAAGTTGTAGAGAAACAAAGCCTAGTTCCTAATTTAGACCAAAGTGTTTTCCAAAAATGACTAAGGAACTTAGTATCTCTATCTGAAACAATTGTCCTCACTACAAGAAAACATTAATTTAGCTACTGCACTATTAGTCGTATTTTGGTCGCTTATATTAAATAGACGACTGAAATGCGACTAAATTATATAGTAACAAATCGAGCGTCGCTAAATTAGGTTGTCGTTTCGTCGAAAATTTTGCTACTATTCTGCGACGAAATAAAAAGTCACACTTTTTGCGACAACAATATGCGGCTACTTAGCGACTACATAATAGCGACGGACGGAAAAGCGACAACATATTCGAAGTTGCAAAAATTTCTATGACTAACAAATGTCATAACAATTTGGTTGCAAACTAAATTTGACTATTTGGCGACATCACCATTTGTAGTCACATGTTTTGCGACGCAAATGCGACTACATGTACGTCGCACATACAACTTCGAACAGTCGCTAATTCGTAGCCAAAAAAGGCCACCAATTTGCGACTAAATATTTTTACGAAAATGTTACATATAAGCGATTGAGAAGCAACTACTGTTTAAATTAATTAATACGAAAAATTGATTTAAAAAATAAAAAATAAGAAATTAATAGATTAAAATTAAAATTTTAATAAAACTACAAATAATTAATTGCAATAAAAGGCATTTAATCAACTAATACAACATGTGTTTAATTAACTAGGCCTTACTAGTTTTTTCTCTGAGTTGTTTATCTTTTCTTCAACTTCCTTCAATGATTCCTCAGATGGGCACTGGCGGGAATTCTGAATCTCGATTAAGAAAGGTCTACCTGAACCCAACATTCGTACCTGAATAGAGCTCTTTCATATTATCAGCATCAACTTGTCGAATTTGAATATAAATTCTGAAAATGGTAATTTTCTCACATCAATATCTTCTCTGCCAGCAGCATGGAACTTTTAGGAATCCCCAAGGCATGCTGGAAGAATGTTTCCACCAAGTATCTCCCGAATAAATATATCAAAATCTATTAAAGTCATTGTTATTATTGGGAATAATATAAACATGCCCAGATAAACCACTCAGAGACTACTACCTCAACAGACGTTTCGCCCATTCTTTCATCATCAATAATCCATCGTGATTGACTTACATTTCTGGAGTACTGCAAGGATAAGATCGAACAATCAATTGAAATAGATCCTCAAAAATACGAGATTAAAGATCTGCACGGTCATCTATGAATCCATTTGTTACCGAACTACAATTTACAAAAATGAAAGATTATCACTCTAGTAACAATACAATGCCACAAAAAACAGTGACTTACTTTAAAGTATCTCCCACTAAAAAAGATAGGCATTGTTGCAGTGAACTGACAAGAGGCATGGTTTGTACACCTGGTAATATAAAAGAAAAAATTAAAGGCAGAGCACATGAGCTCTTGTTAGCCAAATAATGCTAACGGATACAAAAGAAAGTTCTACTCTAATATAAATATATGGGTTATGCATGCAAACAAATACCTTTTCAAATGAATTCTCGGAAATACAGCTTGATCCATTCTCTGCGTCTGCATAAACAACATCTATACATATTAGTTATTACCTCCTTTCCAAAGAAAATACAAAGAGCCTTCAGATGTAACCATAAATAATCTCGCATGAAGGTCAACTTTTATTTCAACAACAAACTCCTCAAACTTTCACAAGTATGGGTGATATTTCAAGTAGCACCATCAGTCAAATATCAAAACTGATTTATGAAAATAAGAGGATTTCAAGGAAAAATTTATACCGAGTGCTAAATGATTGTACCTGTTTTCCTCCTCTTACTTTCATGTGTTGTTTCAGAAGTACCCAGAGCCCCATCTGATGCCTTAGAGTATGTCAAACGGATATGAAAAGTGCTTGAATCTGATTTAGCGCCCTGCAAAAATCAAAACAAAGAAGAAATGCAAAGACATCATTCTCTAAGATTTTGCAGGTTATAACATCGGTCGTATAAGATACTAAGTAATAGAAGCATAGGTGAAAACCTAAGCAACTCAACAATTTCCAAAACTGAAACACATTCAAGAAAGATCACCGACTCACCAACAACGCTCTAAGTGGATCCAAGACTAGAACTTTCAAGGCATCCTTTACAAAAATCTTTTCACTCTGCAACCAACCTTCATAGCTATACTTTCCTTTAAGGTATGACCTATAAAGTTAGAAACATCAACACTAGAGCTAAAATAAACAAACTGAAAAACAGCAATAAACCAAGACTCAAACATAAACGCAAGTGAAGCTTACAAGACTGCACTTTCATTCTCAATGATAATTGATGGCACAGAGACTTCGAGACAGACCAAAGCTATCGAATTCATGACGATCCTGCTTCACAATTCCGTTATCCTTGCAGCGTAATCACTACAACTATCCGTTTTCACCAGATTTTTTTTAGCATCGGAAAAAACGAACTGCAATATACCTAAACAAACAATGCAGATTCTGGAGGAGCTAGAAACCATTTAAGATGGAGCTCGGCTTAAGAGTTGGTGCACCATTTAAGTGTTAGAACACCTTTTTCACGAGCTGTTTGTCGGGTCGTAAAGACTCTTTGACTTCTAGGTATTCAATGATGAATTTTTGCATGACATACCTCGAATACCTAAAAACTTGTCAATCTTTGAGACAAAGTGAACTTGACACGCTTCGTTCTCATTGAATGCTCTTATTTAGATCTTCTCCTTTAAATACTGTGATTGGATCGTCTTGTTTTTCTTTTTCTTTTTTACTTGTACCATAAAAAATCCTCGTTTTTCTTATGGCATCCTCAAGTCGTTTACCAAGACCTAGGTCATCTCCTCCTGATTCTCCTTCGAGTCCTCCACCTCCTTCAGGAGACGGATTTGAACCTCTCTTTGTTTGCACTCTTCACGGGAAGGAAGAGGAGGAAGCATTGGATTTCGTTCACATGGTGAGTTTTTTCCTATAGACCTTTTTCCTTATGTTTTTATGTCTCAATGACCCTCATCTTTTAATTTCGTTCTCCTTTTTGGAAATTTGAATTCCCTAGCTTCAGGCTTCATCTAATTAATCAGAGTTTTCGATGGAAAGTGAATCAATTCCAGATTGGCTATTCAAAACTCACGCCAATTCACCCTCTGAAGTGCTTTGACTATATAAAGCAAAAAGTTAGGTCTAGTCATTCCAAATTTACTCTTAATGGCATCAAGCTCTCGTTGCGTTAAGAGTGCTTCAGTAGATCCTCCAACTCCGACGATGATCATTTGCTCCCATAATGACCCTAGCAGAGTTCTCAAGCTGTAGGTGATTCTACTCCTCTTCATCTGATAGGTTGGGGTACTGCGGTAATAATCCCTTGTCGACTAATCAATCGTCTATCTCCTCGTGACTGGAAAGTAGCCGTGAAATTTATGGAAAAGGTAAGCTCCCCTGAGCTAGCCATCTTTGCTCCATGTTTGTACCTCCTTTAAATTCCTCAGGCTGTTGTCCTTTCCAACTCGTGGCTAAATGCAAGGAGCTTGATCGTGAAAAAGACATGCTCAAAGCGAGGGTTCGTGAAATGGGGACTTTGTATCACTCTTTTGTGTCATATGACTTTGTGTTGTCATTGGTGCTCTCGTGATTGTTTCCAAAGGATGTCTGTCAACAGAACAAACATCCCAAGGCACGCCATTGTACTTTCCGCTGATTCTCTTTCTCGATTAACAATGTCTTTCCATCATTTTTTTTGGTGCTCACAGTCTCAGCAGCAATAGTAGATAGTGGAAGCGTAAAATCACAGAATTACAGAAATTTCAACTAGCATGAAGACATAATTAAGGCAAGGAGTCTAGAAGACAAAAACTTGAATGCTTTGTGGTGTGTTTCTCTTCAATTATAGAAGTTGATAGATTAATTTACATGGCTACCTTAGATCATCCATATAGCACCTCAACCTTTGATTATATGGAATATAATGAGATTTTTATGAGCAGAAACAATAAATCCATAGACTCATTTATAAGAGAATGATAAGTGGCGTGTTTTATGTGGTGCTTTACCCTTCAGTTATATAAATCCATAGACTCATTTTAGATGGTACCTTTGAATAAGCTTATGTTGATAGGATTAGAAGAACTTGTTTAAATGTTAGGATTAGACGAATAATTGCGTATGAAATTAAATAGAAAACAAGATTTCTAAAATTTGAAAGTATAATAACAATCAAGACTTACCATGCTTTAGTGGAGCGGGATGATCATATCCCTTAGGAGCTCGAAAGAGGTGACACCACAATTGCTGATGTTTACCATGAACAAAGGGTGAATTAGATGCTGGTCCTATTTGACCTAAAATCCATAAAACCTCACAAATCAAAGCAGGTAGAGGGAAGCTGTGAAATTAAAATATGAAAATTATAGTATTCCAAATGTTCCTGATTTATTCTGAGGCTGCCAATAAGCAGGTGTAGGGAAGCTGTGAAAGGCCATGCATAATAAATTGGTAACAAGTCTGGGTTCTCTCTCAGCACTCCATATTAGAAGCTTAAACTCAGCCAACTTGTCATCGTAATTAGCTCCTCCAAGATGATGACTGCATTGATTTAGCTAGAGTCAATGATCTAGCATCCCAACTTGTGAGAAGCTATTTTTGTGGAGGAAGGTCGCAGGTGAAAAGAGCTTCTGCACACAAATG
>CM051387.1:1499304-1547885 GCA_028015245.1 Cardamine occulta | reverse complement strand
CGGTTGATCAATCGTTACTGGAGACTTTTTTCGAGGTGTTTTTCCTCAACTCATCCTAAGGTTTGGGCAAGTTTCTTCCATGGGCGAATTATGGTATAACCACGAGTTACCATACATCATTAGGATCAACCCCGTTTGGTGGTTTATGGTCGACCAGCTCCAAATTCTTTGAAATATGAGGAAGGATCAACAACAAATTTCGAGTTGGAAGTAATGCTCAAAGAAAGAGATGCTATGTTATTACAGATCAAAGAGCAACTGCAGAAGGCACAAGAAAGGATGAAAAACAATGCAGATAAACATAGGAGAGAGCTTATATTTGCAGTGGGTGATATGGTGTTTCTCAAACTTAGACCATATCGACAACAGTCGGTGTCCAAAAGAATTTATCAGAAGTTAGCAGCTCGATATTATGGACCTTTTGAAGTGTTGGCAAGAGTGGGTGCAGTAGCATATCGACTAAAACTACCTGCTGCGTCGAGAGTTCATCCCGTCTTTCATGTTTCTCAGCTGAAACCAGTTTTGGGGACAAACCATGTTGTTACAGAATTACCCACTTCGTTTTCAGTGAATGAGGAGGTGATTATTGAACCTGCTGCTTTTTTAGACACTCGTTATGATAAAGAGGGTTATTGAACATCTCCTTCTCAATCAGTTTCCTTACTTGAAGCTTGAGGACAAGCTTATTCTTACCAATGGGGGTATTGATAGGCCTCTTAGAGTTTAGACTCGAAGAAGAAAGACTCTGACTGAGAAGGAGGGTTCGAGTTAGAGACTTTAAAAAATCAGCTGAAGTTGGTTGCTGACGTGGAGGAACGAAATACACAGAGATTGAAAGAGTTCAAATACGATTTCTCTTCTGCTTTCTCATTTTATCGATTGATTTGTAAATAGGATTCAGGTAGTTAGGGATTCTTTATCTCAACTATGGCGATATTAAGAGGGTGTTCTTGATATCGATGGTGATTCTTTTGTAATCAATTTGTCAAATCAATAAAGATCGTTCTTTCTCTTATCATACACCTTCAGCTTTTTGATAGCTACATTGACGCATTTGATAAGTCTGTTGTTCTGTTCACAAGGCACATGTGTAAGGATGAGAGTACCTCATCTAGGAAAAGTTTGGTGTTTCGACGAGTAACTCTCGGGTGGCTTTTGAACATCTTCTTTTGCCCTCAACACTGGGGAAAGTTAATGAGGTTACACTGAAGCTAAAGGATTCATGGGGTTCATATCAAAGTAACAATGCAGAGAGAGAAAATGATGAGCTGGTAGCGTGTTCCGTAGCATCTGTGAAAGGAAAGCCTAAGTGTATTTGATAGCTCCTGCTCGGAAAATATGTTGTCGCAGACTTTATCAGTTCTTGGTTGTGTGATACTTAGAGCTACTTCTGATGATGTCATGGACTCTGTGTTGCAAAAATATAACGCATCTAGTATCGAAGATCTATATCTACTTGCATCCATACTGAAGTTGATGAGTTGTTCGATGTTGCAAACTATTCCGGGCTCTCAGGGATTGGAATCGGCATCGATCTGAAGCAGTAGGAGATGTTCGATCTTGCAAGGAATACAAAGCCCTGATGGATGTTGTTCAACGTTCTGAAAAGTTCAGTGTTCACTTACCCGGTCAAAGTCTCCTGCGCAATAGAATGGAATCTCATCGTCACATGCATTTGAAATCTAAGTGGATGCTTATGCATTTTTCAGCCCTCTTGTCCGTTAGCTTTGCACTTAAGCTTGACTTTCTAATGAAGGGTTCCATTTTTGGAAGGGTAACTACTAATAACTCTTTGCACAAAACTCTAAATTCTCGTTTTTTTCTAAATGGATCAATGGTTATATGGTGCAGACTGCGATAGATAGGAAGCGGAGCGGTTGCTTTGAAGTTTCAAAAATCCAAACTTTGTACTTGGGGTATGTACATAAAAAGCCTTGTTGACCAGCAAAACTCCTATTGATCTTTTCCTCTTTTCACTTTCATGGGGGTGGTAACCACATTTACGAGATCGCTAACCGGACTACATGTAACTCCATGGTTGTGCAGCAAGGTGTCTGAAGCTAAAGATGCAGAGAATTGTTTAGATTTAGGAGTTGGTGTCGAAGAGAAAAGCTGCAATGGGGAGATAATTATGTGGTGTATGGCCGAAAAGGCAAACTGAGAAGCAGCGACGTGGAGGAGTAGGCAAATTTCATAGAGTGTGAGCCCCGGGAAGGATTATTCAGATTGGCTAAAAGAGAGAGAACGGTTTCGGAATCAAAAGTGGAAGTCGGAGAAGATTGCCCTCAAAAGGTGGAATAAGAAGCAAAAAGCTTGGAGAGAGAACAAAAGAAAGAATGTTTAAAAGCTGAATAAGTGAGTGAATATAATCTTTCGGGTAGTCGAAAGAGTTGATCATGTAAAAGCTGTCGGCAGTAGAAACCTATGGAGTATGGTTTAGTCAAGAAGTTCGAAGCGTTCAGTGCGTTTGTAACGCATATAATTAAATTTTACGGAGGCTGCATAAATTTATACTCCAAGCTTCGAACTTCTTGGCTTGGACGACTCGTGTCGTAAGCCCCAGCGGGTATACGTCGTGGGGATGGGGCCTATACTCGCGATGATACAATGGCTACTTGTCACATGTACCTCTAACGGCCTTGCGACTTGGCTATCGTCTTTAAATGCTTTGGTCTCATTCACAGTAAATCTACTTTGGTCTGTTCGGGTTAACTGTTGGATATTTTTTGCTTTTTGCAATTGCAATTACCAAATTAAGATTGCGAACTAAGTCCTCGAATGTTTGTTTTTCTTTGAATTGTGAAGCTAAAAAAAAAACTGTGAGACTTGTGGGTGTTACTCATAATAATTATGCATTGCAAAAAGAAATCCTTCAGTAGAGGTTAAACATAGACCCCACTCCGTTCTAGTCCAAAGAGTCGAAGACATGAACACAAGCCAAAGACACAACATCCGTGCATAGATAATAAACACTAACATGATAAAAAGTTTCCAAAAGATAGCAACTGATAGATTATAGCAGACCAGATCCTCATGTCTCTCTGTCTACTATTTGTTCCTTAGTGAAAGCAACTTCAAGGCTCATGTGCCCTGGTTTCCCGTCCATGGTTTTCCTTATTATAGCGTCGTACTCACCAGTCCAGGGTGTTGAAGGATCAGCATTACACTTGTAACTTATGTAGAAGATTGCATTATCTGCCTTGAGCTTCTCACGAGCCTCTGTTGTGTATTCTTCTAAAGTTTCTACAACAACCTTCTTGATCTCCAAGGGTTTGCAAGCGCTCACACCCTGCAATTACATTTGTGGCAGGCGTAAAGAGGGGAAGAGACAAACAAGTTTCATGAACTTACACTAATTGCAACAAGTTTCATGAGCTTTTATTTTTTTGGGAGAGAACAAGAATTTCAACATTCAAGAACTTACACAATCTGTTTTGGAGTAGAAGGCGACTTCCATGAGCAGTTGCAGCCAGTCATTCTCATGCAGCTCTGATTCTTGCACCTGCGAATGATGATGATCCACAGAAATTTATGTTTGCAACAGCGAAAACTAAAACAAAAATTCAAAAACTCCAATGTGGACATGAAGGATGTTTCTTATTACCACGTAAAACTTTTTATCGTCACGGGCCAAGGCCTCATCAGAAAACCATTTGGGCATCGGACCTTTGTAGGAATCATCTATTGCAGCCATGTCCCAAACTTCATCCACACTCTCTGTACCATCTAAAAAGTGATGTCTAAAAACTGTTAGTCCTCTTTTGACAAATTCATCTCAATAAACAGTTAGTCCCAAATAAAATCGTTATGCACATGGAGGTAATATAGATTCTTACGTGTTGCTTTGATTCTGGCGGCTAAGCTCGCCAACGTAAGACTGATACCCCACGGAGGATTAAGCCCATCATCGCTTAACATGGTCTGAAAAGAGAAGACCGAGCCGCTGGTCGGATCCGTTGCCTCGAAAGTTATGTAGTAGTCCTCGTATTTAGTCGAGTGAGTACCATACTTTTCCAAGCGTTTAAACTTATAGTTTGTTCCCTGTCAAAACGTAAAACAAACAACCAAAAAATCAAAAAAAAAATTTGACAAAAGAGAGAGAGAGAGAGAATAGTGATGATGATGAGAGTTACCTTGTGAAAATTGTGGCAGTGGAGTCCAATCCTAGCAAAAAGGGCGATTACATATTCATACTGCCAAGTAGACTCGATTACTTTATAAGAACACCAATCCACATCAAACCCCTAACAAAATTAAACGACGCAGTCAGACTTTGGTCAGAACGGTAAGCGCTTGTTCCGGGAGACTCTATACCCCTACAACAATCAGATCATCCAAAATCAAAATCACTACAAAACTATAAAGCGAGGAGGAATTTCGGAGAAAAAATTACTAGGGCCAATCCGCAACTTCTCAAGGAGCGCCAGCGCGGTTGCGGTTCTTCGGAAGTTTCACGCTTTCGCTTTCGATTATTTTCGATACTCTCTTGCATTGAAGATGCTTTTGTAATCCCGAATTCACTTGATTCTTTTTCCGCCATACCTCCAAGTAGCCAACCCTTCAAGTCTCTCAAATCTCAATCTCAGATCTCCCGACAATAACTTGGTTCCTTTGGGGTTTGTTTTAATATATATGCAATTAATTAATTATATGTATTGAAGTGCTCTTTTTATATTTATAATAGTAATGATTTATATATATATATTATAGTATAGTTTGTATCTGAAATTTACATAAATTCTACATAAATTTTACCTCGACTTTCTATGGATTTATATATCTTATTATATAAAGCTGGTTTGCATTCACGAGAATCCAACACGTGTCAAAATTATAATTAACGAGATTATGACATGTGTCACTCGATTAATGAGATTTTGACACATGTAAAACAAATTATGTTATTTTTACTTTTCCTTAATTGAAAAGAAAAACCAGAAAAAAAATTAAATAAAAAATAGATAATTTTTTACTTTCTATTTTTGTAATATAGATTAAATTTTATTATCTCAATAAAATTTAGATTTTTATATTATTTAAACTCTAATAATTTTATAATCACATATTTCTTATTATTTGAACTAAAACATAATTATCAGAATCACATAACAAAATAGATATTTTGATTAAAACCAATAGAAAAATTAAATAAGATATTGAGACTTTCAACTTTAAAATATAATAAATTTAAAATTTTCTTCTCATATTTAGATTTTCAATATATATTTAAATAATAAAATAGATATAATTTTATTTTCTATTTTTTAATAGAGGTTAAATTTTATTATCTCAATAAAATTTAGACTTTTCTTTTCAAATTTAGATTTTTTAGATTTTTTATGTTATTTAAGCACTAATAATTTTTTATTACATGTTTTTATTATTTGAACTAAAAATAATTATCAGGATCACATAATAAAATAGATATTTTGGGTAATTAGGTTATATCTAACTTATGTATATTATTAATATTTTTGGGTATATAGTTATATTTTTTCGGGTATATATTCGGTTCTCGATTCAATTCTTTGGATATAGGAGTCTAGGTTATCGGGTTTTTGTCGGTTTAGATTTAGGTTTGATATCCCCTTTCGGGTTGGATTCGGTTCAGTTCGGTTCTTCGGTTCCTGATATTTTCTCAAGAACTATCTCACACAGTGATTGAAAAAACAAACAAAAATAGAGTACCAAAAGCTACTTGACAATGTATGTAAATAAACTTATGTAAATAATTATTTTTTCTAAAGGTACTCGATCTCGTTAATTTAATAAAAGTTTATATAAAGTTCGATTGCATTCATGAAAACTCGACATATGTCAAAATTATAATTAACGAGATTATGACACATGTCGATAGATTGATGAGATTTTGACACATGTAAAAAAAATTATGTTAATTTAAGTTTTTCTTAATAGAAAAAGAAAACCAGCAAACAAATTAAATAATAAAATAGATAACTTTTTATTTTCTATTTTTCTAATATAGTTTAAATAATTTGAACTTTCGCTCCAAATTTAGATTTTTATATTATTTAATCTTTAGTAATTTTTATCATATGTTTTTTACTATTTGAACTAAACAATAATTATCAAAATCACATAATAAAATAGCTATTTCGATTAAAACAAACAGAACAAATTAAATAAAATATTTAGACTTTAAACTTTAATAACATTTAAATTTTTCTTCTCATATTTAGATTTTTAATATATTTTTCTATTGTTTAAACTCCAATAAAAAAAATTAATACGCTTCTAATTATTTGATCACGATACGTGTTGGTTGATCGATAAAATTTTTACACATAGAAAAAGATGTATTATTTTATTTTCCTTAATCAAAATGGGAAACCAACGAAAAAAATTAAATAATAAAATTTATACACTTTTTAATTTCTATTTTTAATCAAATATGTTAAATTTTATCACTTAAATAAATTTAAACTTTTCTTTTCAAATTAAATTTTTTAGATTATTTTAAAACCTAATAACGTTTTTTATCGTTTCTAATTATTTGAACAAACAAAAACGATTTTTTATAATCCAACCTAATTTACTATTCTAATTGGTTAGGTATTAAATAAATTTAATACTAATTTTTTTTGTCTAATATGTCAACGGAAGTTATATATAATTGGTACAAAATAACAAATTGGTTAGAAAATTTATAATATTCTCGGTTTATGAAACAAAAAAACAACATCTTTATTGGACATGAAAATAGAAGGATATGTTTTATCCATAGATAAGAAAAAATGTATAAATGATCTCTTGCAAAGGAAAATAATCATATTGTTCTCTTCCAAAAAAAGGCGAAAATTCAGTAAGAGAGAGTTGTTTATGTGGTATCAAGTCTCATAGACTAATCTGGATCCAGAGGAGGAAGCAAAGCGGTGGGGCTTCCGTTAGAGATTGAAGATGATAGTGGATGAGAATCTAATGAACAAAAAAAAAAGTCACGAAAACCAAACATATTCAGGTATAAAGCCCGAGATAGAAAAAAAATCGAAAGTTCGTGAGGAAAGAGTTAAGCTTGAGAATGTTATTGGAAAACACCAGGAGCCAAGGAATGGTGAATGTTTTCGGCGAGTGAAGGTAGAAAAATTATATTTTGTTGGAAACCGAAATAAGATCTGAATAAGACGACATCAGAGAGACAACAAAAATGTTGCCTAAAGAACATCTCGCATATATATTAGCGAGAGCATAGCTTCATCAACGTCAGATTTGAAGCTAATTCTTTTTTATAAGCTACATATTTGTTCGGTTCTGTTCGGTTCCATCTGGATTCAAGTCAGTTTCGGGTACACGAAATATAGAAAAAAATAAATTAAAAATTGATTAAATTTGAATAAATTTTGATTGAATTTTTACAAATATAACTAATAACTTTCAAATATTTTGGGTATTTTGGTTATTTGGGGCTAAACATAATTGATATTTTTGAGTTTATAATTATAGGGGTAATTGAGTTATCTGAAATTTATATATATTATTAATATTTTTGGGTATATAGTTGTATTTCGAGTATTTCGGATATATATTCGGTTTTCGGTTCAGTTCTTTGGATATAGAAGTCTAAGACCCATTCGAGTTTTTGTCAGTTTGGATTTAGGTTTAGTACCCTTTTTCGGGTTGGATTCGGTTTTGTTCGGTTCTTGATATTTTCTCAAGACTTATCTCACACAGTGATTGAAAAAATAAACAAAAAAATGGAATCAAAAGCTATTTGACGAGGTATAAATTTTTAATATGTTAATAATAAAATTGTAGTATGAAAAGTTAAATTAATTTATTCACGTAAAAAATAAACTTATGTAAATAATTATTTTCTCTAAAGAAACATGTTTTCTACTTTTTCTAAAAAAATTTAAAATATTTAATTGACAACAAATATTTAATTTATTGATTTACCTAACTTTAATTTATTTTTAAAGTTTAGAAAAGTAAATTATAAATCTATAGTCTCGGATAATAAAGTAGATTTATGTTTCCTTAATATTTTAAATTAACATAAATTATTTTAGTCTCACACAGTGATTAAAAATATAATTTTATTTTTAAATAAAATTTAATCTTTAGATTGTCGGTTATGTGTTATATATATATGTTAATTATGAACAGATAATTTTCTTAACAGATTTTGAACAAATTTTTTATTGGAGCTTAAATAATAGAAAAAAATTAAAAATCTGAATATAAGAAGGAAAATTTAAATTTTAATAAATTTAATTTCAAAGTTTAAAGTTTAAAGTCTAAATATCTTATTTATTTTTTTCAGTTGATTTTAATCGAAATATTAATTTTATTATATGATTTTGATAATTAGTTTTAGTTCAAATAATAAAAAACGTGTGATAAAAAAAATAATTAGAGCTTAAATAATATAAAAATTTTAAAATCTAAATTTATTGAGATAATAAAATTTGACATATATTAGAAAAATAGAAAGTAAAAAGTTATCTTTTTATTTAATTTTTATTTGCTGGTTTTCCTTTTCTATTAAGGAAAAAAAAATATAATTTTTCACACGTGTCAAAATTCTACCATTCTAGCGACACATGTCATGATCTCGTTAATTATAATTTTGACACGTGTCAAGTTTTCGTGAGTGCAACCCACCTTTATATAATAAGATAATAAATCAACTTTAGATACATTTATTTTAGAGTAGTCTTTAAAATTTTGTAACTCTTTCCTTATATGTAGAGAAGTACATAATTAGTGGCTTTTCCGTCCCATTATAGTTCTTCCTTCGGCTTGACATATCCAGCAGTTGAACGCCCAGTCCAACGACAATGATATAGTTTTATTGTATGAAATATGAATCTTACTTTTTTGGGTTGTCTATAAACCGTCAATAATTTATCTATCTTATAAATTGGTGATCCTTCTTAAACTGATAATCAGTTTTGGTGTTTTTAGCCGACTGATACAAAGTTGTCGATATACATATTTTCGAACATCATATCGTCGGTAATTACTGACTTATCTTGTTGGAAATATATTTTTTAATTCGACTTTCAGAAAATATGTCAAAAATGAGTAAAAAAATTTATTAACAAATTTGGAGTTAGTACTATGGCGTCAATAATACTGACTACTTACAAACAAATATGTTAGCATAACAACAATATTTTGGTAGTTCAAAAACATCAATAATTGTGATTACAATGGATTCTGGTAATTAGTCACATGCTTTTAGTAGTGATTTTAAGTTATATTTCATCTCTGAAATTTAAAAACACCAAATTTAGACTGTGTTGTTGACTTACAAATATTCAAAATTAATAGCAAATGAATATTGTCTCCATAGAGAACATTTGAAAATATAGTTTTTAAAATATTAGTCAAGATCTCATAAAAAAAAATTCTTGAGGATTTTTTTATTAATTAAAATTGAGTACAAAATAATATGGAAATTTTGTGGGGGCTAAGAAGATATAGCAACATCAGTGGGGAATAAAAGAAAGCTTTGGTTTGAGGGTAAATTATACAAAACATCACAATCTGTAGAACGGTGAGAAAGAGAGAGCAAGGAAGGCGACATGACCTCTCTGCCCAACCACATGTCTTCCATAATCCCACAGCTCATTGAATTCTTTTTTCTTTTATAATTGTCAACTTTATAACTTATATCATGTTTTTCACTTACCACCTATATGTTCTACTTCCGGATAAATATTTAACCAAAATGTTGGTGGATTTATCATAGTACTATAGTAGATGAGCTCTGTAATTACCAATTCTAAAACTTTATGACGAGTCGTTTTGCTCTCTATATATCCTCATTTCTAGGTACAAGAAAGAACCAAATAATATATACAAACAATTTTATAATAGAAGAACAAGTACAAACAAATTATAAGTATTATGATAACAGGTTATAGAAGTATCACAATATGTATATAGATTACTTGAGCTACTGAGCCTAAAATTTCTAAAACCCTATATAATAACAGTAATTAAAGGGACTTAAATCCCCAAAAACCAATACCTCACTGAAAACATGTGCCACTTGGAGTATAACTCAAAATCCTAATCAACAGTTTAAATCTCTACTAGCCTTAATTAATAGTTTTCAGAGTATACTCAAAACACACAAAAATGAAGCAGTTTTTTTAAATACCATGTTTTTCCTTTTTATATATGATAAATAGCAGTATAGCACCATGTGTTACTCTTCTTGAAAAATAGCATGTTTTAAAAGTATTAGTACCCCAGTTATTTTATTTTATTTTTTCCAAAAAGGGAAGATGTATATCCTAGTCATTTACCTAATGAACTCTCTTCATATGGGTAATCCACCAAATTCACCATTTTTATTGTATTTATATTTATATACCCTAGTTTAAATTTATAGAAAAGAGGATCGAACTAGTTTGTCCAACTTTTTTTTTTAGATTGTAATACCAATATACCAAATATTCTACAATATACAAGGTTTTAGACTTTTAGTGGTGTATCTAAGATTTTAATAGAAATATTGATTAAAAACAATTACTGGGCAACATTTTAATAGAAATGTATATGTATATATCTTCCAAAAATGTTCATTGTTCAAATACACTGTTTTCCTGAAATGTCGACTACGTAAAATATGAAAATTATTTATATAGAAAATAATTCATTTTGCGTTACATGCATGTAACCATAAATGGTTATACTTGTACAGAAGAAAATGGGTGAATGAAGATCAACATCACATTCACAGTTGTTGATATCCTTAGGATACTCACAACGAAAGAGACCTTATTTTGTCCTAACATGTGAACGCAATTTTTTTTTTTTTTTTGTGAATGAATAATACCAAAACGTATATTGATTGAGAGACCCATAAAGAAACAAAAATTCTCAAATCAATTAATTATTCGCACACCTCGACCGGGAACCAAAAATGTCGGTCGAGAACAACTTCTCACATAAATTGATGAATTTGACTTCCAATGGTCATGGATCAATCCAATGTACCAAAATTGAAACCGACCATGTCGGTTTAGTAGACAAGTCAACTGGAGTGTAACTCGGAAAAAAAAACTACGTTCATAAATAAAAATCAAATGTGTAGACCAGACCTCGTACGTACTTAATCCAAATGGAAACCGCATGTAGATTCTACAGTTTACAAAATAAATGATAGATTTAGATCTCTTAATGCTTCTTTATACATACCGTATTAAGATTGGTACTGTAGAAATAGAATTAAAGATTTGTCGGGCGTATGTCTATGATTCTGCAGCCATAATTAAGATCAAAGTGGTCCAAAACATGAAACAAAATTCTCCGAGTTAAGAGCAAGAAGACGACGTTTAAAACCGATAACTTTCTTTACTTTTCTAATACTTTGGCTCGGTCCGTTTTAAATGGTCCAGACCGGATCTGTACAGTAAGCGAAGCTAAGCTCTGACTCTTCACTCTTCACTCTTCACTCTTCACTCTTCTTGCTCTCTTCCTTACATTATTGCTGGTTCACACGTGAACACAACGTTCTCTGTACGCACGTGGCTCTTCTTTATTGGTTCTGATCTTGGAGGTTAGTCGTCCCACGTGGGAAATCAGCATGGCGTCATATTGTGGGGAACCCCAAGTTTTATTTTGGTTAAGGAGGGCCCAGAATTTTTAATTTTGTTTCGTTTTTGTTTTATTTTGTTTTTTACTTTTTTTTTCTCATATATATTGTAACATCACCCCGTTAATGAAATGAATATTCCTGTAAGAATGAATGAATCTTGACAAGGATACGAGCTTCAATCATAGTTGTATCTTGACAAACACACACACAAAATTATTGTACTTGTAGCTCCAGATATTATAACAATAATCCAGTTACGGATACATTTTAAAAAGAATCAGAATTCTAAATCCATTTGAATCAAAACTAAAAACATAAATTTCGAATCAAGCATACTAAATTTAGTTTCTTTCCTATGTAATCTCAACTTTTGTTGTGTTGGTACAAATAGGGGATAAGTTTGGCTATTTTTTTTATTGTATTAGCATGAATTGTTTCCTTTCATACATATGGTTATATAAATTTATTGTTGTAACTAAACATTTTGTTTTGTCTAATACACACTTATATTAAATTAAAGACTTTTTGGTTGGTATTCTTATTAAATAGGGAAAAAATTACAGAAACAACAGTCATAGTTTTAGTTGTTTTAGTTGAACTTACAACTAGAACATAAAACAACGAGTGAAGTAACTAGCTCTAAACTTACAAAACATATGAGAAACATAAAATAACAGAAATTACACAAAACAAAGTAAACTAATCCAAAACATTGTTTTAGTTGAACTTAGAATTGTATATATATTTACTTCTTTAATTTCTCTAGTTACAAAAGTAAAAGCAATGTATGTTTACTGGCCTTTAAAACTTGTGGCTTTTAGACTATAGTATTGGCAAGGGATTCTAACTTTAATCTTTAAGCCAGTGTTATGTTTACTGGCCTTTTGATTGGGTCCTTAACTTTATATGTCCAGGTTTTCATCGATGAGGTTATGGTGAATAGGTCAATCAGGGATCTGCTTTTCCTAGTAGATTCTGCATTCTCCTCATGTAAACTGTTCAGCAAGCATGACAGGGCCGGTGTGGTGGAAATGCTTTCTGCTCATTTTATCTTATCACTCTCTGATGAGAAAATAAATAAGATATATGTTGAGAGATTATACTGGAAGCAATTTAGTGCGGTTAGAACTCCTCAGATAACCATGAGTGGTGCTGCGTCCTTGATGCTAAATCCCGTGATGTTTTCTGCACCAAGAATGGTTCATACATTTGTGGTATTATTGGTCTCTGATTCCATCGGTATTTGTTCGCCTCCACGTGGTATGGGATTACACCTTCAGCTTTTTGATAGCTACATTGACGCATTTGATAAGTCTGTTGTTCTGTTCACAAGGCACATGTGTAAGGATGAGAGTACCTCATCTAGGAAGTTTGGTGTTTCGACGAGTAACTCTCGGGTGGCTTTTGAACATCTTCTTTTGCCCTCAACACTGGGAAAGTTAATGAGGTTACACTGAAGCTAAAAGATTCATGGGGTTCATATCAAAGTAACAATGCAGAGAGAAAATGATGAGCTGGTAGCGTGTTCACGTAGCATCTGTGAAGGAAAGCCTAAGTGTATTTGATAGCTCCTGCTCGGAAAATATGTTGTCGCAGACCTTATCAGTTCTTGGTTGTGTGATACTTAGAGCTACTTCTGATGATGTCATGGACTCTGTGTTGCAAAAATATAACGCATCTAGTATCGAAGATCTATATCTACTTGCATCCATACTGAAGTTGATGAGTTGTTCGATGTTGCAAACCATTCGGGCTCTCGAGGATTGGAACCGGCATCGATCTGAAGCGATAGGAGATGTTCGATCTTGCAAGGAATACAAAGCCCTGATGGATGTTGTTCAACGCTCTGAAACGTTCAGTCTTCACGTACCCGGTCAAAGTCTCCTGCCTTGATAGAATGGAATCTCATCGTCACATGCATTTGAAATCTAAGTGGATGCTTATGCATTTTTCAGGCCTCTTGTCTGTTCGCTTTGCCCTTAAGCTTGACCTTCTAACGACGGGTTCCATTTTTGGAAGGGTAACTACTAACAACTCTTTGCACAAAACTCTAAATTCTGCGTTTTTTTCTAAATGGATCAATGGTTATATGGTGCAATTTGCAGTAGATAGGAAACAGAGCAGGGCGGTTGCTTTGAAGTTTCAAAAAATCCAAACTTTGTACTTGGGGTATGTACTTGAAAAGCCGTGTTGACCAGCAAAACTCCGATTGGTCGTTTCCTCTTGTCACTTTCATGGGGGTGGTAACCACATTTCTGAGATCGCTAACCGGACTACATGTAACTCCATGGTTGTGCAGCAAGGTGTCTGAAGCCAAAGACGCAAAGAATTGTTTAGATTTAGGAGTTGGTGTCGAAGAGAAAAGCTGCAATGGGGAGATAATTACGTGGTGTATGGCGAAAAAGGCGAGCAGCGACGTGGAGGTAGGCAAATTTCATAGAGTGTGAGCCCGGGAAGGATTATTCAGATTGGCTAAAAAAGAGAGGAAACGGTTTCGAATCAAAAGTGGAAGTCGGAGAAGATTGCCCTCAAAAGGTGGAATAAGAAGCAAAAAAGCTTGGAGAGAGAACAAAAGAAAGAATGTTTAAAAAGCTGAATAAGTGAGTGAATATAATCTTTCGGGTAGTCGAAAAGAGTTGATCATGTAAAAGCGGCGGTAGAAACCTATGGAGTATGGTTTAGTCAAGAAGTTCGAAGCGTTCGATGCGTTTATAGCATATAATTAAATTTTACGGAGGCTGCATAAATTTATACTCCAAGCTTCGAACTTCTTGGCTTGGACGATCGTCGTCGTAAGCCCCAGTGGTATCGTCGTGGGGATGGGGCCTATACTCGCGATGATACAATGGCTACTTGTCACATGTACCTCTAACGGCCTTGCGACTTGGCTATCGTCTTTAAATGCTTTGGTCTCATTCACGATAAATCTACTTTGGTGCGTTCGGGTTAACTGTTGGATATTTTTTGCTTTTTGCAATTGCAATTACCAAATTAAGATTGCGAACTAAGTCCTCGAATGTTTGTTTTTCTTTGAATTGTGAAGCTAAAAAAAAAACTGTGAGACTTGTGGGTGTTACTCATAATAATTATGCATTGCAAATAGAAATCCTTCAGTAGAGGTTAAACATAGACCCCACTCCGTTCTAGTCCAAAGAGTCGAAGACATGAACACAAGCCAAAGACACAACATCCGTGCATAGATAATAAACACTAACATGATAAAAAGTTTCCAAAAGATAGCAACTGATAGATTATAGCAGACCAGTATTAAGAATCAGACTCTGCATCAGACAAAGTCTCTGCAACAAACAGAGTTTTTGCTTAAGACCAATTCAAACGCTGCAACAAATCAGGACAAAAAGAATGTGGGCTTGTGGAAGCCCAAACAAGTTCAGCCAATGTCTGAGCCCAAGTCACCACAACGGTCACCTGCACACACGAAGGAAAAAGACAGAATGAGTTTAATGAAAAAGCAAAACATGACGAAGGCATGTACGAATCAAGTTGTGGTGCAGAATCGATTTGAACCTTTGTTATCTTGCAACACTTGCTAGCTGGAACTGAACTTGCTATCTTACACTTGTTCTAGTTAGTATAAGAAGAAGTTTAATGTAATGAAAATAAGGTGTGAATGAAATTAATGAAAGAAAGTTTCAGCCTTTGCATCTCTTCTTAAAGCTCAAAGCTTCTTCTTTCATGGTATCAGAGCCATGGCTCTTGAACTTTATTCTGCTCCTATTCTAAATATCTCTAATTGTGTCACTGTAAAGCTTACCAAGAGAAACTATCTTCTCTGGAAAACACAATTCGAATCCTTCCTCTCTGGACAAAATCTTCTTGGCTTCATCAATGGAGCGTTTGCAAGACCATCAGTGACTCTTTCAGTACCAGGAATAGATGGACAGACCACTGAGGTTCCAAATCCAGACTTCACAGCTTGGCATCAGTCAGACCAAGTAGTCAAGGCGTGGCTTTTGGGGTCGCTTTCAGAAGATATTCTCTCGGAGGTGGTCTCAGCAAACAGAGCGCAAGATGTGTGGATCTCCCTGGCAAAGCACTTCAACAGAGTCTCATCTTCTCGCCTATTTGAGCTTCAAAGCAAGCTACAAGGTACTGAAAAGAAGCAAACACCTATGGCTGAATATCTAAAGGAGATTAAAAGTATATGTGATCAACTAGCAGCAGCTGGCAGTCCTGTGAATGAGACAATGAAGATATTCTCTGCGCTTCATGGTTTAGGCAGAGAGTATGAACCAATCAAAACCTCTATCGAAGGTTCCATGGATACTCATCCTAGTCCAACGTTTGAAGATGTGATACCAAGATTAACTGGTTATGCTGATAGATTGGCTAGTTATGAAGCTGAACATGCAGTCACTCCACACATAGCTTTTACTACTACTCAGTCATCTTTAAACTACGGATATCAAAACAACAGAGGTAGAGGTCAGTTTTACAACAGAAATGGAGGAAGAGGTCGTGGCTTCTACTCCACTAGAGGCAGAGGTTTTCACCAACAAATCTCACCATCCTCAAACTCTTCTGCTTCATTTAGTGGTGATAACAGGCCAGTCTGTCAAATATGTGGCAAGATAAGACATTTGGCTCTTAAATGCTGGCATAGATTCAACAACAGTTATCAACATGAAGAAATGCCTGCTGCCTTAGCCGCTCTTCGAATCACAGATATCTCAGATCACAAAGGTCAAGAATGGTATCCAGATTCTGGTGCTACTGCTCACGTGACAAACTCTACTCAGCACCTGCATCATGCTCAATCTTACAGCGGATCAGACATAGTAATGACTGGTGATGGAAGCTTTCTTCCCATCACACACAGAGGTTCTGCTACTCTGCCAACTATCTCAGGTATAAGACCTTTACCTTTGAAAGATGTTCTTGTTTGTCCAGATATTGCTAAGTCCCTATTATCTGTTTCAAAGCTTACACATGATTATCCATGCTCCTTTAAATTTGATTGTGATGGGGTGCGTGTTAAGGACAAAGAAACAAAGAAGCTCCTAGTTCTGGGCAGAAATCTTAAGGGTCTCTACAAACTTGAGAATTTACAGAATCAAGTCTTCTACTCTACTCGCCAACAAGCTGCCAGTGATGAGGTTTGGCATAGAAGACTTGGACATGCAAATTATCAAGTTCTCCAGCAGTTATCCTCTAGTCAAGCTATCTCTATAAATAAGCGAACCAAGCTGATGTGTGAAGCATGTCAACTGGGGAAAAGCATTAGTTTACCTTTCTCTGCTTCTACTTTTGTTGCATCTAGAATTGTTGAACGAGTTCACTATGACTTATGGGGACCTTCTCCAATTGTCTCTGTTCAAGGTTTTCGATATTATGTAGTGTTTATTGACAATTGGTCTCGCTTTTGCTGGTTTTATCCTCTAAAGAAGAAATCAGACTTTTATTCTACATTCATTCTTTTTCAAAAACTGGTAGAGAATCAATACAACACCAAAATAGAGATTTTTCAATGTGATGGAGGAGGCGAATTTATAAGCAATCAGTTTCTTATACATCTGCAACAGTGTGGGATCAGACAATATATCTCATGTCCCCATACTCCTCAGCAAAATGGCATAGCTGAGAGAAAATACAGATATATAACTGAGCTTGGTTTATCTATGATGTTTCAAGGGAAAATACCTCAGCAGTATTGGGTAGAAGCATTCTTCACTTCGAACTTCTTGAGCAATATTTTACCAACTTCTTCTCTTCAAGATAACATCTCTGCCTATGAGAAGATCACTGGTACAAAACCTGGTTATTCAGCCTTGAGAGCTTTCGGTTGTGCTTGTTATCCAATGCTCAGAGAATATGCTTCTACAAAGTTTGATCCAAGATCACTTAAATGTGTATTTATGGGATATAATGAAAATTATAGGGGATACAGATGTTTGTTTCCACCATCTGGGAGAGTTTATATTAGCAGGCATGTTCTGTTTGATGAGAGCATATTTCTATTTGCAGATACATATCTCGATCTTCAATCCTCTGCAGTCTCTCATTTAACTGAAGCTTGGCAGAAAAGCTTTATGGATCAGCCTCCCCAAACACCTAGCTCAGCAACAAGTGCACGGTCTGAAGAAAAAGCTTCTCAAAACAGTCAAACACAAGAAATTCGAGCTCAATCTTCTGCACTAACTTTTCCTGAGTCAAACTTTCCAGAAACTGCAACCAGATATTCAAGACGTGATCATGTTACTGTTAGAGAAAGAGGAGAGTGTTTTGGGCATACGGCAGACACTGATTCTGATCCTATAGGCGACAACGCTCTTCCTTTTGTCTCTCACACAACAGAAACTACATCACCACTCTCAAATGAATCAGAGGCTTCTACTGCTACTACTTTTTTAAACTCTCCTACTGCTTCACCTTTAGCTTCAATAACAGAAAATTTGGCTCCACATTTACCATTGCCAACTTCAGAAAATGTTCAACCCATGATCACAAGAGGGAAATCTGGGATTCGGAAACCAAATCTCAGATATGCACTCATGCTTCATAAAGTGCCATATCCTGAGCCTAAAACAGTGACAGCAGCTCTTAAAGATAAAGGTTGGAGTGAAGCAATGGAAGAAGAAATAGCTAATTGCGCAGAAACAAATACTTGGTCTCTAGTTCCGTTTACTCCAGACTTACATGTGCTTGGATGTCGCTGGGTCTTCAGAACCAAACTCAAAGCTGACGGCACACTTAATAAGCTTAAAGCTAGAATAGTTGCTAAAGGCTACAATCAAGAAGAAAGAATTGAATATTTGGAAACATACAGTCCAGTTGTAAGAACAGCAACTGTGAGACTCGTTTTACACTTGGCAACTGTGATGCAGTGGGAGCTGAAACAAATGGACGTTAAAAATGCTTTTTTGCATGGTGATCTTCTTGAAGATGTATATATGACTCAGCCTGCAGGGTTTGTGGATAAATCAAAACCAAACCATGTATGCAAGCTTCATAAATCTATCTATGGTTTGAAACAATCACCAAGAGCTTGGTTTGATAAGTTTAGCAACTTCTTACTTGAATTCAGTTTCTTCTGCAGCATACCAGATCCTTCTCTTTTTATCTGCGTACGAAACAAAGATGTCATCTTCTTGCTCTTATATGTTGATGATATGGTAATCACTGGAAATAGCTCAGCTCTTCTTGAATCCTTACTCCAAGAGTTGAACAAGCAATTTCGAATGAAAGATCTTGGTCAACTTCATTACTTTCTTGGAATTTAGGTACAATCAAATTTAGAGGGGTTATTCTTGTCTCAACAAAGATATGCCGAAGATCTGCTATTGGCTGCACAAATGGAAGATTGTGCTCCAATGCCTACTCCACTTCCTCTTCAGCTTGATAGAGTGCCAGTCAAAATTATTAATGGAAAAGAGAAGAAAGATGACAAGCAAGATCTGTTTCTTAATCCTACATACTTTAGAAGCTTGGCTGGTAAGCTTCAATACCTAACTTTAACGAGGCCCGATATTCAATTTGCTGTGAATTATGTGTGCCAGAAGATGCATGCTCCTACAAATTCAGATTTTAGTCTTCTCAAAACGAATATTGCGCTATATCAAGGGAACTGTCTTCATGGGTATTTCCTTCAGTAACAACACAGACTTTACTCTTCGTGCCTATTGTGATAGTGATTATGCAGGGTGTCAGACAACCAGAAAGTCCACTGGAGGTTTCTGCACCTTCTTAGGGTCAAATCTTATTTCCTGGTTCTCCAAGAAGCAGGATACAGTTGCTAAAACCTCCACTGAAGCAGAGTATAGGTGCCTTTCTGATACTGCTTCAGAGCTTACTTGGTTCAATAATATGCTCCGAGATCTCGGCGTACCTCAGCCGATAACCCCAGAAGTTTATTGTGACAATCTCTCAGCAGTACATTTGTCTGCAAATCCAATGTTTCATGCTCGAACCAAACATTTTGAAACACACTTTCATTATGTTCGGGAAAGAGTGGCTCTTGGATCCTTGATAGTGAAACATGTTCCCTCCTATCATCAGCTGGCTGACATCTTTACAAAGTCTCTGCCTCAAGCTGCGTTTACTTCTTTACGTTTCAAACTGGGTGTTGACGTGCCTCCCACACCAAGTTTGCGAGGGGGTATTAAGAATCAGACTCTGCATCAGACAAAGTCTCTGCAACAAACAGAGTTTTTGCTTCAGACCAATTCAAACGCTGCAACAAATCAGGACAAAAGGAATGTGGGCTTGTGGAAGCCCAAACAAGTTCAGCCAATGTCTGAGCCCAAGTCACCACAACGGTCACCTGCCAGAAGGAAAAAAGACAGAATGAGTTTAATGAAAAAGCAAAACATAGCGAAGGCATGTACTGAATCAAGTTGTGGTGCGGAATCGATTTGAACCTTTGTTATCTTGCAACACTTGCTAGCTGGAACTGAACTTGCTATCTTACACTTGTTCTAGTTAGTATAAGAAGAAGTTTAATGTAATGAAAATAAGGTGTGAATGAAATTAATGAAAGAAAGTTTCAGCCTTTGCATCTCTTCTTAAAGCTCAAAGCTTCTTCTTTCATGGTATCAGAGCCATGGCTCTTGAACTTTATTCTGCTCCTATTCTAAATATCTCTAATTGTGTCACTGTAAAGCTTACCAAGAGAAACTATCTTCTCTGGAAAACACAATTCGAATCCTTCCTCTTTGGAAGGGTAACTACTAATAACTCTTTGCACAAAACTCTAAATTCTGCGTTTTTTTTCTAAATGGATCAATGGTTATATGGTACAGACTGCAGTAGATAGGAAACAGAGCAGGGCGGTTGCTTTGAAGTTTCAAAAAATCCAAACTTTGTACTTGGGGTATGTACATAAAAAGCCTTGTTGACCAGCAAAACTCCTATTGATCTTTTCCTCTTTTCACTTTCATGGGGGTGGTAACCACATTTACGAGATCGCTAACCGGACTACATGTAACTCCATGGTTGTGCAGCAAGGTGTCTGAAGCTAAAGATGCAGAGAATTGTTTAGATTTAGGAGTTGGTGTCGAAGAGAAAAGCTGCAATGGGGAGATAATTATGTGGTGTATGGCCGAAAAAGGCGAAGCGAGAAGCGTGACGTGGAGGAGTAGGCAAATTTCATAGAGTGTGAGCCCGGGAAGGATTATTCAGATTGGCTAAAAGAGAGAGAACGGTTTCGAATCAAAAGTGGAAGTCGGAGAAGATTGCCCTCAAAAGGTGGAATAAGAAGCAAAAAAGCTTGGAGAGAACAAAAGAAAGAATGTTTAAAAAGCTGAATAAGTGAGTGAATATAATCTTTCGGTAGTCGAAAGAGTTGATCATGTAAAAGCCGGCGGTAGAAACCTATGGAGTATGGTTTAGTCAAGAAGTTCGAAGCGTTAGGTCGTTTATACGCGATATAATTAAATTTTACGGAGGCTGCATAAATTTATACTCCAAGCTTCGAACTTCTTGGCTTGGACGACTTCGTGTCGTAAGCCCCGATCGTCGTGGGGATGGGGCCTATACTCGCGATGATACAATGGCTACTTGTCACATGTACCTCTAACGGCCTTGCGACTTGGCTATCGTCTTTAAATGCTTTGGTCTCATTCACAGTAAATCTACTTTGGTCTGTTCGGGTTAACTGTTGGATATTTTTTGCTTTTTGCAATTGCAATTACCAAATTAAGATTGCGAACTAAGTCCTCGAATGTTTGTTTTTCTTTGAATTGTGAAGCTAAAAAAAAAACTGTGAGACTTGTGGGTGTTACTCATAATAATTATGCATTGCAAATAGAAATCCTTCAGTAGAGGTTAAACATAGACCCCACTCCGTTCTAGTCCAAAAGATCGAAGACATGAACACAAGCCAAAGACACAACATCCGTGCATAGATAATAAACACTAACATGATAAAAAGTCTCCAAAAGAGAGCCACTGATAGATTATAGCAGACCAGTATTAAGAATCAGACTCTGCATCAGCCAACGTCTCCGCAACAAACAGAGGTGGTGCGTAAGACCAATCCAAACGCTGCAACAAATCAGGACAAAAGGAATGTGGGCTTGTGGAAGCCCAAACAAGTTCAGCCAATGTCTGAGCCCAAGTCACCACAACGGTCACCTGCACACACGAAGGAAAAAGACAGAATGAGTTTAATGAAAAAGCAAAACATGACGAAGGCATGTACGAATCAAGTTGTGGTGCAGAATCGATTTGAACCTTTGTTATCTTGCAACACTTGCTAGCTGGAACTGAACTTGCTATCTTACACTTGTTCTAGTTAGTATAAGAAGAAGTTTAATGTAATGAAAATAAGGTGTGAATGAAATTAATGAAAGAAAGTTTCAGCCTTTGCATCTCTTCTTAAAGCTCAAAGCTTCTTCTTTCAACCAGATCCTCATGTCTCTCTGTCTACTATTTGTTCCTTAGTGAAAGCAACTTCAAGGCTCATGTGCCCTGGTTTCCCATCCATGGTTTTCCTTATTATAGCGTCGTACTCACCAGTCCAGGGTGTTGAAGGATCAGCATTACACTTGTAACTTATGTAGAAGATTGCATTATCTGCCTTGAGCTTCTCACGAGCCTCTGTTGTGTATTCTTCTAAAGTTTCTACAACAACCTTCTTGATCTCCAAGGGTTTAAAGCAGCTCACACCCTCGCAATTACATTTGTGGCAAGGTAAAGAGGGGAAGAGATAAACAAGTTTCATGAACTTACACTAATTGCAACAAGTTTCATGAGCTTTTATTTTTTTGGGAGAGAACAAGAATTTCAACATTCAAGAACTTACACAATCTGTTTTGGAGTAGAAGGGACTTCCATGAGCGAGTTGCAGCCAGTCATTCTCATGCAGCTCTGATTCTTGCACCTGCGAATGATGATGATCCACAGAAATTTATGTTTGCAACAGCGAAAACTAAAACAAAAATTCAAAAACTCCAATGTGGACATGAAGGATGTTTCTTATTACCACGTAAAACTTTTTTGCCAACGGGCCAAGGCCTCATCGGAAAACCATTTGGGCATCGGACCTTTGTAGGAATCATCTATTGCAGCCATGTCCCAAACTTCATCCACACTCTCTGTACCATCTAAAAAGTGATGTCTAAAAACTGTTAGTCCTCTTTTGACAAATTCATCTCAATAAACAGTTAGTCCCAAATAAAATTGTTATGCACATGGAGGTAATATAGATTCTTACGTGTTGCTTTGATTCTGGCGGCTAAGCTCGCCAACGTAAGACTGATACCCCACGGAGGATTAAGCCCATCGTCGCTTAACATGGTCTGAAAAGAGAAGACCGAGCCGCTGGTCGGATCTGTTGCCTCGAAAGTTATGTAGTAGTCCTCGTATTTAGTCGAGTGAGTACCATACTTTTCCAAGCGTTTAAACTTATAGTTTGTTCCCTGTCAAAACGTAAAACAAACAACCAAAAAATCAAAAAAAAAATTTGACAAAAGAGAGAGAGAGAGAGAATAGTGATGATGATGAGAGTTACCTTGTGAAAATTGTGGCAGTGGAGTCCAATCCTAGCAAAAAGGGCGATTACATATTCATACTGCCAAGTAGACTTAAGTAGTGTAGGCGGATAGGAAGACCAATCCAGATCAAAACGCTAAAAAAAAATAAACCACGCAATCAGATTTGATTAGAACCAAGGAGAAGTAATAACTAACCACCTAAGAGAGATCCCAATTATGATAAAGAAATTCAGCAGCTCGAGCTACATATGTTTTTAAGAAAACTCGGAAAAAGGGAGACATATGTTTCACCTCATCCTCAACCTGTGGCGCCCCTTCCATATTCCCTTCAAAGCCTAATCACATATTAGGAGAGAAAATCGAAAACTTTAAAATTCCACAGAAATATAATGAAATTTTTGTTGTGATTGAACAACAATGAAACGTGAATCATTATAAACCCTGATTACTTGAAATTGATGGACATATTGTGCTATCAACCAAATCAACCAAATAATCCAAACTGGGATCATCATCTCCTTCGTCAAAATCCAAGGGAGCCTGCCAATAAAATATTAGGTATCACTAAAAACAAACAAAACATAAACAACAATTGAGATATATCTACATACCTGCTTTTCACGAGCATCTTTAGGTAAGATACATGGACTCTACAAAAGAAAACATATATATACAATAAGATATTATAGTCAGCATAACAATATTACAAGATTCTATAAAGGATAAAGTTTCAGAAAAAAACCTGAATACCAAATACAGCCAACAAATCAAGACGATCATATGTTAATTCCCACTGTTCACGATTATGTTCATCTGGTATAAACTGACTCATCTCCGAATTAGTGCCAATAGCAATACAGATTAAATTGTTTGCAGCCATTTTCTTGATAGCTTCAAGTATACTTTCCTGAAATGACAGAACTTGGTTATGCCAAACAGATTTTCATACATGAATACAAAAAATGAAAATAAAAAATAAATAACTGCTGCTAACCTTTCCAGCACCATCGAGAAGACATTGTTCTAGAATGAATTCAGGTTTGCCTTTCCAATGGATGCGTACCCCACTTAGAGAGGGAATTTGCTGAGAAATGAAAAGAACAAAATAGAACTTAGAAACTAACGCTTATAACTATAAGTGATAGAAAAAATTATAACTCATACACCCTCCACTGCAGTGCCTTTGGCTTGAACTTTCGGCTTTGATTTAAGCCCTTTCTTACACGGCGCATTTATCACATGGACCTTTTAAAGTGATAGAGTCAGACTTATTATAAGTGATATCCGTCTTAAGCTTGTAGCTGCAGGTTTCATTAAGAAATAGTTGACAACACAACAACAAATATTGATATAATGAAAGAAATGAAACTACAAAAATAACCTCTATAGCCCATTTAAATAGAGCTCGGTCTATCGGGGTTCCAATAACTTCTTCTTTACCCTTGGATCACCCAAAAATATGCAAATTATTACATTCAATAGGACTATAATCAAATAGAAAAGAATTATAGTGTTTTAAACATACCTCAGTTTGACACACACGAACCGATGTGTTATGATAAATCCCTTCAAATATACGAAGTAATGTATCTCTCGGGAGATTGGTGGGGCATGTAGACTCTTTACTTTGATTGAAAAGTATACATTCAACTACTTTTTTCTAAAGTAAATAAGAAAATTACGAAGGAAGTTAATTTTTGTCACATTACTTAAGAAAACAAAACATCAGATATAAGCAAAATAAATAACTATGATTAATAAATACTAATCCACAGGAAAACAAAGACATACCTCATATTCTTTCCTGACCTCACCATAGACAAATTGCCTAAATAATCTACTTGGAGATTTAAGCGATCCTTGTGAATATAGATCACTTATCACAGCATCCACGGATGCCTTAAAATAACCTTGATTTCCTTTCTGAAGACCATGAGAGTTTTTACAATCTGCAATTCCTTCCCCATTCACAAATATTATCGAACGAATGGAGACTGAATGCCATCTTTTGAACATGGAATTAGCCCTTTTAGGCCCACGGTAAATGTTCTGAAAATTGGAAAAATAACATCTTAGTTAAAAAAGATTCCAACGTAGTTTAAAAGAACACCATACAGAAATTATCAAACAGAATGACTCACATTTCCAATTCTAGACAAGTCCGGAATGAATACAGCAATTGACGCCATTAGGGGTTGGATTTCTAGGTACTTTATTGCAAGGTTGATATCAGAAAATACTCGAACATCATTCAAAACATGCTTGCATACCTTAACTTCACCGAGTTCCCGAGAGATAAAAGGTTCGTTATTATATTGTTCCGGAGACATACGATCGATGAGGCACTCAATGCCTTTCCAATCAGCTTCTACTGGAATTCCGTTGTTCATTGCGAATTCCATAGCTTTATAGGATGAATGACCATAACAGTAATGAGCGCCTTTACTCTGTTTAAATTTTCTCTGTGCTTCGGCCTTGTTAGCAAACTCCATCAGAAATTGACCTGAATACCTTGTGTATTCAGGATCGATTTTATGAATAAACCTTGCATCACTGATATTTGCACTACTGGTCACTAACCAACAACTCTCTGCAATTTCAGTTAAGAGTATTATGCAAACAATATTTAAATGAAATTTCGATTAAGAGTATTATGCAAAAATGAAGATAGAAAGATGGAATCTACGAATCAATTTACCATGTCTTCCTTGATCCTCTACTGGAGTGTCATCATGCCAGTCCTTTCCGTGTATTTTCTCTCGGTCTATCTGAGATCTCGGCATCAAGACGAATTGAGAAAGCAAATAATGACGAAAGAAATTGCAAAAGTCGATTCTTAGGAACGAACCTCGCATTTCATCGCAATTGCAAAAGCGTGAGACTCGGTTTTATCTTCAGGCTCGGTTTTAAGGTACAATGCTGAGCACTTGATTTCTTCCCTTTCTCCACCCCGATTTCTGAACTCCAGTCCATCTGGCTTTAATAGAATTACTTCCGGCAAAACTGATGCCATCTCAGGAGGTACATTGTCGAAAAAATTAAGAACTTCTTCAGTGAATATTTTACTAGAGATTGTAAACTGCTTAGCCATGGTCAGCTCAGCCGTCGAGAATGAAACTTCGACGAAACCGAAAGCGGATCCTTTTACTTGGGGTTTATCAATGTAACTCGTTTGATAAGCCGGGTCCGCTTATATCTAAAACCCTAATTTTGATATTAACCGGCAGAACCGGCCAAAAACCGACAAAATCGATGATTTGGGTCAATTTGAAAATCCCGTTATACAAACATTTATACATATATACATCTAATTTTTAAAGTTGTCTTCCTGGTTCCTGCTAATTGCATTTGTTGAATTTAGATACTAATACAATAACAACATTATTATAAACCATTAGACTATTTGCCAAGTCATTGCATATTTGGCTGCATCAGATTCCAAAGATGTTAATGCAAGTTTTAGGGAGACTTAAGAGCTATAAATGTGAAGTTATTGGCTTAGGAAGTAATTATTTTAAGCAAATTTTCAGTAATTTTTAGGATGATTTTAATATAAGGCATAAATTGACCAAAAATTTAGATTTTTAAAGAGATTGTAGAGATAGATGAGGAGAAGAATAATATTTTTAGGGAGATATTTAATTTTCAAGTTATCCATTAACGTCTATTGCAATTTCTCTAGTTCTAAAGAATATATAATATAATATAATGATTTGTCCTCTTTGTATTGTCAAAAGAGCTTATTATTTTCCTCTATTTACTACGTTCTTTACTGCTTGTTACCAATTGCTGAAAGAATAAAACACTGTGTCGGCTTATGTATTATACCATGTTCATTTTTTGTCTAAACTTAAAATTTAGATGCAATTTCTAAATGCAACATCTAAATATTGTTTTTTGTAAATTATTTTTTACATTTAGACATTATAGTTGAATACAATACTATTTTTTTGATGAATATATATATATATATAATATGGATGCAAAATATCTCAAATAATTTAAAAGGCTATGTTTTAAATTATTATTTTTATCTATAGTAAATATTAATTCAAAAAAAAATATTAATTCAAAAATTAATCTTACTCTTATTATTATATATATTTATTCGCAACAAAAATTATATATAACAAAATTAAAAAAAAAAGAAATATTGTGTTCGAGACATTTGGTGAACACAATATTCATACATAACCTAATCTATTTTATACTATATAAAGATGGTGTCGATTGTCAATATTCTACCAACAAGAAAAAACGTATCTCACGAGCACAATATTGAAAATGGTTTGAATCTGGAGGGACTTAGACGAAATGGATTTAGATGTCAGAGGTTTGTTCTGTGTCTCAACGTTAAGTCTTTTGAAGTAAGAAGCTGTATATCACTTTGAACTGTTACAAAATAACCATGACTTTTTTCTTGGCATTGGTAGATGAAGAGGCTGAGAGCAGCCTATCATAAGATATTCATGTCTACTGAAACAGTCCCCTTAAGTCTTGAAGAGCGTCTCACAAAGATGGTACTTGTTATTGCTTGAATCTTTCCACTGCAGTCCTCCTTGTGCATCTCTATCGCAGAAACATCTATACATATTATTGTATTTGATGCTTAATGCAGGAACATAACCAAGAGCTATACAGTGTTCCTGCGGTTTAAGAGCGTCTCACAAAGATGGTACTTGTAATTGCTCAACTCTTAGGTTAGGCATTCATTGATCAACAATGGCTCAACACCATCTATTTCACCGTATCTGTAATAGTCTAATAGATAGGCTTAACTAAGTGTTGTCAACATAAAGTGGCTATAGAACATCCTTTGAAAATCAATGGAAGGAAGTTTCATTTGGGTTGGTTATTTTGTTATTTTATTACAGTACGTTGAAGATATATCTCCTATAAAGATTGATGGCAAAATCAGGTCTTCCTATAAAGATTTACATTTTATCTTCGTAGCCAGTCTAGATCTCATGTGTATACACAGTGAACTTGAGTGTGTTTCTTGAATTGTTCCTCTGTAAATTATGACTCGTGAAGGGAGCTTTAGAGGGGTTATACCGGTTAAGCATGACGTAGAATGTCAATGGCCAAACTCTACACTTTTTGCTGCTGATGCCATTATATCTTCAGCTTGTATCGCAGTGGCTCCTTGTTAACACCTTTATAAAATCTAATCAATCCCTTGAGAACCACATCTTGTTCAGTCGTACATCCTCTCGCAGATGAATGCTTATGACGCCGTAGAAGAAAGGTATATACCAAAGAACAGCCTCGGATACTGGAGCTACAGGGCGATCAGCGGATACTTATGAGCATGTAGCATTGGAAGACATTTGGCAATAAAATGTAGCAAGAAGTTTCCAAATTTTAGTGATTTGTAATACCTTTCTGCCAACTCCTGAACCTTAAAAGCAAGACAATCAACAGAACCTTGGGTTAAAGGGACGTCGTGGATCAAGATGTTCTGGAAAAGTATAAACAGTGATTCATTCCATGTTAGATCATCAGATATAAGATCTCTGTGGCAGGGAAGGAACAGAAACCTCCTCTCTTCTGTTCTTCCACAGAGCAACTTGTGGCAAAAAGCAGAAATATGACCCAAGTGCCAGCAATCTTTCAGAACCGTTGAAATCACCTCACATCTGAAGTTGTTAATCCCCTCTTTCCTTAGTATCAAAGGGAACACCAACGCATACTCAGCTGCTCTTTGGTGGATCTTACAAAACTCAACTGTTGCAGAAATCACCACACGAGAGGTAGATTTCTCAAGAGCCAAAAACTTGGGAAGGACGGTCGAACATAGAATCTGGCTTGACCAACCAAGCTCTTCTTCCTCACTTCCACTAAGCAGATTCGAAAGCAAAACCGCAGAAGTCTCATCTTCTGCATTCCAAGGCTCAATCAAAAGCCAAAACTCTAAAAGAGCCCCTACTCTTCTCCAGGCAAAGTTTCCGAATTTCATTACACAAGGTTAAAACTTGAGAAGAAGACTCAAAGCTTGTAATCCGAGTCCTAAGAGTCACAGTCATATCATGATCATCAGGGTATAATCATTGTTATCCGACTTAATTTCGATGATCTACTTCCATATCCTCTCTGATTTGGCTAATCATCTCATTTCCATTCCAAGAATCAACAAGCAGCGTGTTTTACATCCGCGCAAGATGATACCGGAAGCCATGGAAGAATTGTACCAGTAGAACCAGCTTTCTCGGTGAGACAATCAGGAACAGAGTCAAACTCCTCCCCGATGCTGTTGTCATCACCTGAATCCAAATCTAGACGAGATATCCAATCAAATTTGGGTTCAGGAATCCTATCGAGCAGGTTCTGTGCAGCTCTCTGAACCAGAAGTCTACCTCTTTACCACCACCCAACATTTCCCTCGCCAGCCAAACCAAATCCCAACATTGCTTACTTGTACAAACAAGTGTTCTCCACATGATATTTGTGATGACAGGTTCTCTGAAAACAAGAGATAGATACAATCGTTATGTAAATGGAAAGAGAAATTGCGATTACTCAACTTAACACATGCTCAAGTCTAACAAAGTCGTACTTTCTGCCAACAGGAGCTCGATCCATTAAGTGATCGATCGGTTGGTGGTTCTGTCGCTAAAGCAAGAGCCCCAATAGTGTCCATTATAAGATTGACCCAGAGGAGCTACAAAGATAGGGGAGAACAGTCTTTACAAACATGGAAATTGAGAAAGAGATAGAATAAACTGTCATACTGGCATACACAGACCGACTCCAGCGGACAACCTGGAGGAATCAAAAATGAATATCCAATTTAAGATAACTATAAAGATCATAACACCCCCAAAAGAGAACAATTTAAGAAAAAGTTCAGTTACAAATCCCAAAGTATCATGCAACAGAAGGGTATGAAGCCTATTTGAGAAGAAATTTGAATCCCTTGGTTTCTAAGGATACCAACCTTCACAACGGATTCAAAGTTGTCATCCAAGATAATGATATCTGACTTTCGTTTGCAACTTCGGTGCCTTGGATGCCCATCGCGAGACCTATGTCTGCCTGATATTCAGGGGACAAAACAGAACGTTTGATCCTGGACATCAATAGTGTTCTCTAAAGGTTACACATATGAATGAGGTCCATGTAAATATATTGAACCTCATGCAGTGCAGGGGCATCATTGGTTCCATCACCAGTCACAGCCACGGCGTGCCCTCTTCTCCTCAGCGATTGCACAAGAAGAAGTTTGTCACTGGGTGATGAATGATGATCTACCCATTACCTTCAAGTTTAGCAACAATATCAGGTACCATTAAATAACTGCCTTCAATCACAACCTAAATCATAAGGGTCTAACAGATATCTCTTGACAAATCCTATCTCTTTCTTCTTCCGAATATGATCGGAATCTTTTCCTTCAATCAGTAGCATCTGCGCCTGAAGCTATTATACCGCACTACAGTGCAATTGCTTTGGCAGTTTGAATGTTAGCACCAGTCACCATTCGAACCTGAGGCCAGTGGTGGAAATTAGAAAACTATACGCCCATGAAGAACAGAGCAGTCTAGAAAATAATCAAAAATATCAAGGAAAACTCTCAGGGAAAGAAGCAAAAGAAATATCTATGGACCTTGACTCCAGCTTCTTGACATAGTAGAACTGAATTTTTGACGTCTGGGAGAAATGGATCCTAAAAATGTATAGCAAAACCTCAATACCAACGAATATGGTTTATAGAATCACAACAATAAGTGATGCTTACCTTATTACCAACAATAGCCAACAGTACAAGATCATCCCCAGGTAATACCCATCTTGAACGTTGCACTTCATCAGTTGGAATCTTCGCTTCAAATGTTCTGAAGGCAATTGCAACACAACGGAGACTCCTTGCAGCCACATCATCGATAGCAATTTTTAACTCGGCCATCTGAAACAACAAGACTTGATTCAGAAGAAAAAACAAGTATATCTATCAAAACTCATTACAAATCTGGAATTGATTTGGGATACAAATGTTTAATATCGCCACACACCAAAAAAAAAAAACTGTAAAAACTGACTTGGACTTGCAGTAAGAAAACAGTTTTGAATCAAGACACAATGATAAGGTAAACCTTTACTACAAACTTTATCATAATAATAAACAAAGTTGACAACCTTATCTTCACTCATATCTACAAGACTCTCGTTCTCATCGGAACCCAAAACGATTTCCGCAGCGCCTTTGCAGTGAACATGGACACTTGAATCTGAATAAAAAGTTCATTAGGATGCTGAGTGACAAGCGGAAAACAACCACAAACGATGAATCAAAAACGAAATTAAGAAGATGGAAACAGATTACTGATTTCACTGATACGCCTCCACGTTTCTGCTCCGTGTTGAATAGAGAAAATTGTACAGCAGAAGACTCAGACCTAAGGGCATCGAAATCCATGCCTAACTGCGGAGCTTAAAAATAAACGGATTGATTCTCCTCACAGCTATATAACCTGGAACCAGGAAAATGTAGCTAAGAAAATAAACCTCTATCGCCCAATTGAGAATTGCTCATTCTGTCGGCGATCCAGAAACCTGAATCTCACCACTCTGTAATCAGCAAGAACAGATACATTATTACATAAAATCAACTGAAGTAGAAACCAAAAGGAAAAACAGTAAAGTTCCAAAGGAATTCTATCCTACTTCAGATCGGAACACACTGACAGTTGTATTATGAGCAATTCCCTCAACAAGTATGGATGTAAAGCACGTGGCAATTTTTGAGCTGCTGTCTGGAGGATCCATCTTTTGGAACCCAGCATAACACTCAACAACGGTCATCTGAGAAAAAAAGTAAGGATTAGGTGACTCGCTTGTTGGGCACACAATTCAAATTAGCAAAAACTCTTGCAGCAACGAAAGCGAGTACCAAAACTGTAACTTGAAAGGCTGAGCCCTTCTATTGCTCATTGTTAAGCAAATATGCAAAAGGAGCAAGAGCACTAATATTCACCTCGTTTAAGGTCAAAGTTCCTGTCTTATCACTGCAAATTGTTGTTGCAGATCCCATGGTCTCACAGGCGGAAAGCCTGCGCCTGAAAATAAACTTGGTATAAGTTGCCAATAACATTCACTATATGAATTTTGTATTTATTTTCATGCAAAACTAAGTGAGTCCCAAAAGGTAGAAGACACATACCAAAGCTTTATACGCCATCATTTTTCTCATGTAATACGCAAGACTGCCAGAAAGAAGTAGAAAGGATCAGTGACGAAAGAGAAACTTGTTCTGATGAATTTCACAGCAGATCATGTAATAACTAAATCCTTTCCAACTATAGAGGCCAAAGCAACTGCTATCTTTAAAATATTTACATACAAGACAGTCGACTTACGTCACGGTAACAGCCAAAGGAAGCCCTTCCGGCACTGCCATGATACACTTTTGTATCATTTAGCATAGAAAGCCCCCACAATCAGCCCATAACCAAGCCCAACTAAAGCCCCAAAAATAGAACCCACCCAAAAGCTAGCTTGTAAGTGGGGGGGACCAATGAGACCTTATATCGTATTAGTCATTATTCTTGCAACCGATGTGGGACGTAACATGCCACTACAACAATTGTAACCTACAATATTCGAAAGGTTGAGCTAAATGGCCTGAGATATGAATAAGAAGCTGACGATGGTATTAGCCATGCTGATTTCTTCTAAGAAACACTTACTGCAACAGTGCTGATTTTAACAAGATCATCTAGCACGTGAACAAATTTTATCTTCCTGCCAACAAATTGTGGGGCTCCATTTGCATCCTTCGTGTGACCAGTAAAGTAGCTACAGAAAACAAATATTTTTTCAATGACCACTGACATTTACTCCACGTGGTACTAAGTTGTCGGAAAGAAATTTAAACGAACCGGACGACAAGGACAAATAATACAACGCCAGCAACTGTAACCCCACAATTCCGATAAATGTTGCAACACCATTCAAGCGTACCTGAAGAAATCAAAGTATGTATGAATTTTGAGCAATAAATACAAAAGAAAAAATATGAACAGACATAAGGTTGACACTCACCTGCAACGGGGTTTCTCCACCATTGTCTTCTGAGACGCTAGCCATTACTAAGCCCCACTCAGTGTTGACCCCTACCCCAGTAACCTGAGTTTCAAAAATAAAATTTAGACTCGATAAGTAATTCAGAAGTTTTGAGCGCCTCCGACTCAAGTTTTCCCCTCCTAAAGAAAAATATGGTTTTGCTGCAGAGATTCTCCAACCAAGGATAATATAGTTCACCAATCAAACATCTCTCCAGTTTTTCTCCAGAAAGACTACAGTTACTCTGTCACAGAAAGTAAAAGTTAGTATGTGTCGAGTCTTACCATCATTGCTCCATGGCCATCTGCAACTTTACAGCCGGACATCAGGAATGGATTTTTAGCAGAGTTTTTGTGAACCTACGAGAAACAGCTTGCTCAGACACATGATATGCAAAGATGGCATCGTTGCAAAGGCAGAGCTAAAGGCATACAACTTTCCCCTGTCATGCTGGACTCAATAAGACAGTTACTTTCCCCCAGTTATTAAACAGTTAACAACAAACAATAATCCGTTTTTGTCTCTGTCTCAGATGTCTATATATATATATATATATAAAACAAAAAAAGAAGAGTGATTGAAATTACTTTGCAGGAACAGGAGAGATATAATCAGTACCTGGAGCATAACGGTGACACAGATGATGCCTCCAAAGAGGTGATTACGGAGAACTCCTTGGAAAATGTTTATTTCATCTGGCTTCTGTGCATTGAACTCGTTAAAGATCTAAAAAATAATTATAATAAGTTTGTTTTCTGATGTGTCCAAGCGTTTTCTTAATACAGAGGAGTCAGTGTCTCTCTTTTACCTGGCAGATGAAAAAGGCATTGAAGATGACTGTATTCTTCACTCTCTCGGGATTGGGCTTACTATTCAGATGAAGGATACTTATTCCACGGAAATTGAGGACTAACAAGACGGTGACTTGGTACATCGCCTAATAATATGCATAAACAATTGAAGCAGCAGCTAAGGCGTAAATTTATTTTATTTTTTAAATAAGGCGTATATAATGTGATCTTTAGACAAGTGAGGGAGAGCAGACAACTTACTTGTAAAAACAAGTTTCTCCACATGATATTTGTGATGAGAGGTTCTCTGAAAACAAGAGATAGATACAATCCTTATGTGAATGGAAAGAGAAATTGCGATTACTCAACTTAACACATGCTCAAGTCTAACAAAGTCGTACCTTCTGCCAACAGGAGCTCGATCCATTAAGTGATCGGTTGGTGGTTCTGTCGCTAAAGCAAGAGCCCCAATAGTGTCCATTATAATAAGACATTCAAATATAAACACAGAAAGAAGATATAGCTAATTCTGGAGAGACATCAGTAGAAACAAGATTTAGGTCTAACCAGCAAGCAGAAACATAAATTCAAGATTTATATTAACATCAATACAAGTAGAGTTCAATACAATACATTAATACTAAAGTTAATCAACGGCAACGCAAAAGCCAAAAAAAAAACATGATTACTTAGACTACAATAACATTAAACTCAGTGAGCAGACGGCTAGGCAAAACAGCACCACGAGCATCATTATTATCTCGAAGCACATAAACAAGCATCACATCTAAGGAAACGTTCAAATGGCTCGTTTGTCTGCATGGAAGCTTCACCACGGCAACCCCCTCCCTCTCCAATATCCTAGTTTCATATATCATCACATCTTCTAATCCTATGTAGTCAGAGTTCTTGGAGTTAGGCCCACGGTAAATCTCTCCTACGAGAGAAATGAAAGCAATGAGATAGTCTGAGCTCAAAACACAAAAATTAATTTGACTAATCAACTTACATGTTGGTAGGAGTTGAAGAGATGCAGCTTAGCTGCCACAGGGTTGTTTATCTAAGAAGCTCAATGCCTCCTTAAGAGTCAATGACTAGCTTTCCTATCACGCTAAAATAGGGAATACCTCTTTGGTGGATTGTCATCTCTCCGATATCCCGGGATATTTACAATCATCTTACGCTGGAATTTTGTTGTTCAAAGCATACTCTATGGCTTTTGCTGTAGTGCTGATGTTGTCACACATACGTCTCCTTTTGCTTGCTTCCCGTCTTTTGACACTAGTTTCCGGCCAGGCACACAATCGAGCGAATCTTGAGATTGAACAATCAACAAAAGGTACACCTCCTCTAAGAGACCGTGCAATACTTAGCAGCTTAGCTGCTATGATTGCCCATGCTGTATCTGCAAAGAAAAACAAATGTCAAAGAGCAGGATAAAGAGTCAATGCACGAGGAAACAAATTCAGAAAAGAAAAAAAACTAACTGTTGTTTAGGTCATGGCGCAAATCACAAAAAGATGTTGGGCAACGTGCAGACATCCTCTCTGCCTGTAATTTAAATCAGTTGAAAACACAAAACAAACAAAAAACACACGGCAACGATAAATGATAAATAATTTGAATCAGTTGAAAACACAAACAAAAAACACATGGCAAGTGTGCCGATAAATGATAAATAGTATACAACAAAAAGTACCTCTTCTTGTGTCCAAACTGCAGAAGCTGTCTGTTTGGTCATGAATGCAATTACATCGGAGGAATCTCTTCTGGAACGTAGTATCGGCACTAAGATGCGCCTCACATCTTTTGGAAGATCTTCGAGATACTTGTAAGCATCCTCAGATATTTGAGGGATAGTGATTGGAATGAGTGCAGCCTGCATAATTGTATTCACTCAAAATCAGGCTGAACATAACAATCCAACGAATCATATTATATCCATAGAATAGAAATATCTTAGTTACCTCAGTTACATCGCCACAAAAAGTTACGAGCACCATGAATTTCTTTAGAAGGTGCACCTGCAAAGTGACAAAGCGGAATTAAAACCTCAGTGACAAGCCCACATAACAATTTATTACGAGAAAGGAATTGCAAGACAAACAAATCAAAACTTTTGAAACTGACGATTGAAGAAGAAGAAGAACTTTCGGAAAGGAAGAGGAACGAACACGAAGAAGGCCGGCCCTTGAAGTATTCAATCACGGACGTCGAGAGAACCACCAGGTGGCGGACTCCACCGGAGATTTACAAGTCCGAGGGAGAAAATTGCGCGAATTTGAACGGAAGTGAGGTAACCTCGACGGATGGGAAACAGAGCAAAACCCACAAACCCTTGTTGCGGAGAGTACTTATCGCCAGAAAGCCCATTTGGATTTGAAGATGTTCTATAGAATTGAGATTTTGTCAACATTGTGGAGAGAAAAATTGGGTCGAACCAAAAAAAATTGAGAGGAGATGTCAAAACGGCGTAATTTTGAGATTAGGTCACCGATCCGGAATGTCGTTCGGGTCATATGGTCAATCTTGATTAATCTGGATCAACTGTGGGTTATTGGGAGCATGATTTATAATGATTGTTAAAATTTTCAGAATGATTATTTTATAATATATATATATATATATATATGTATAGTTTCACACCATTATGATTTAAGACTAAGGTTGGGACAGATCTAAATATCTTGATTATCCAGGTGTCCCAATTCGGATTCGTGTTTTTATTATCCGAATCTAAATCTGACGTTACCAAATATCTGAATTTTTGGATATCCATCTAAGTATTAAAATATTCGTGTTTTAACCGATTTATGTTATACTAGATAAAGATAGGCGGGTAAAAATGACAATGTAAGATTAAAATTCATGTTAGATTATTCAAAAATAATTTTTTATAATCCGTAGTTAAGAAATTTGAAAAACCCATAAAACAATAGATATTCTGAAAAGTATAGTCTTTAAATGAATACTTAGAAAAAGAAATCAACTTAGAAAAGAAAATTAATGTTTTGCAATTAAAATCAAAAATTAGAAAAGAAAATTAACTGATTAAAATCAAAAATTAGAAAAGGAAATTAATTAAGAAAAGAAAATTAATTCTTTTTATTAAAATCGAACTTAGAAAAAGAAATTAACTTAGAAAAGTAAATTAACCTTTTCCAATTAAAATCAAAATTAGAAAATGAAATTAACTTTTTCCAAAGGAGAGAATAAATAACTTTTAATGAAAAAATCAACACTAAAAGGGAAAACATCATATTTAGATAATTGTGTTAAAAAGGGAAAAACATACATTTTTAACAACAAAGTTAGAGTTCGCTCCTTGTCTTTACACTCAAGACCTGATCAAGGTCTGGTAAGTTCAAGTCTTCTATCGAGGCGTCTTCTGCTCTTAGTTAGCGTCATTGCCGTTTCCGAAAGGGTTGTGGGATTTAATCTGTGTCTCGTGGCTATGGTCGGAATAGAAGATGTGGTTCATTTGATTTGAGAGGTATCCTGGATTCGCAATAGGAGGCTTCGTTGGCTGCAAGGTGGACGCGTGTTGTCCTTTATGGCTAGCTTTGTTCAGTTTTGGATGAGAGTATGCTTGGCAAGTTCTTTCTCTGTTGAGTTTTTTTTAAGTGTTTGGTCTTAGTTTTCGTCTTTTGTGGTTTGTAATTCTCTTCGTTTCTTAGCTTCCCTATTTTCTAGGGGCTCTTGTTTCCCTCTTTTGGGCTTAGTCTCCGGGGATATTTCTGTTTTCCGCTGGCAAATGTATCTCAACAATGTATCCTTCTATCGTATTATGAATAAAAATCAGATGTCAAAAACAACAAAGTTAGAGTTACTATTTGAAGAGTAGGTGTAATCTGGCTGCGAACATTAACTTTTGTCATATTTTTAATATAGTCGATTACACTATAAAAGAATAATAATATAATTTTTAATATTTATATAATGAGATATATAATAATTTAAATTCAGAATAAGAAATATACCATATAAATCTCTTTTCGGATTTTTCAAATAAACAAAGGCCACATAATATAGAAAGCAAAACTTTTCAAGGGATATTTGACAATATTGTTGTCTCACACTAGCAATTATTGTTCTCTCAATTAGTCTCATCTGAAATTTATGATCAGAGGCTTTGTAATTTTTATTGCAATCTTGCACATTGAAGTTACAAATCTCAATAAAATTTCCTTCACATAATTCAGCTCTAAACTTTTCAAGTAGAGAATGTTGCACATAACCTTTAATAGTATTTTTCTGTATTATAATAAAATTTAATATTTGTTAGATAATATTAAATTATCAAATAATAAAAGTTATTAAAAAATTAAGGAAAATAAATTAAATATTTATATTCTTATCAAGTAGGAGAAAATTCATCTTCATAACCTCTTTATTTTTTAAAAAATTATTGCTTCCCACTTTCGAATAAGACGAACTACCGTATGACGATAAAGACGTTTTTTATTTAACTGATCTAGTGTTAAATAATTGGTTGGATTCATTGTTTCTTTGATGATATCTTTTACCTGAAAAAAATTGTAATTATTCAAATTAGACTAAAATCAAACAAATAGTATTAATAAAAAGTACAATTGATATATGACAGATTGATACTTCGAAACAAAAATCAAATTCCAAGAAAAAAATATAAAAGAGATTGATACCTCTACGTTATTACCATGGAATATTCGAATATTCATATTGGAGAAATTTTACTTCCACGTTATTGATATTTGTATTAAAAACATACCTAGTATTATTTTAGATTGTGTTTTTTCTGTTTGATGGAAAATTATGAGAGAGTAAATACCTTTATATAAGGGTGATTGTTTCTAATTTTTTGGGGTTTATGATTTCCTAAAAAACAAATTTTCTTTAATCCTTTTTAGTTTATGAATTTTTTGTAAATCTTTTTTTTTTTAAACTTTCTTTTTAAAAAAAACTTTCCTTTTGAAAAACCTTTTAATCCTTTTTTTGTTTATGATTTTATTTTTTGGTTATTGCTAAAGGAAATATTTTTTCTAAATTTGTAATTTTAGAGTTTCCTATTTTTTTATATTTTTCAGAACTTAACAAATAAAATCTAATTTGACACATGTCAGCATCTTAAATAATCAAACTGCCACTTGTCACGATTTTGTGAGTTACTAACTTTGAGGGTTGATATTTTATAATTTTTGGGGTTTATCATTTCTAAAAAAAAGAAAGTTAATAGGCGAAACAGCATGGCTTTGGCAAGGGTATTTTCAGAATATGAGGCGGTATCTGGTCAGATTATCAACCTAAATAAATCATCTATAACGTTTGGTTCAAGGGTTTCAGCAGCGAAAAAAATAGAAGTTAAAAGACACGTCTCGATTCATCAAACAAGTGGTTGTGGTAAATATTTGGGACTGCCAGAAGAGTTCACAAGGAAAAAGCGAAAAATGTTTGATTTTATTGTGAAAAAGTCAAAGAACGCACATCTAGTTGGCATCACAAATTTTTATCCGAAGGTGGGAAAGAAGTTCTAATCAAAGCAGTAGCTTTAGCGATGCCGACTTATGCAATAAGTTGTTTTAAGCTACCAAGTTCCATTTGCGATGAGATTGATTCCGCACTGTCTCAGTTTTGGTGGGGAACTGACGAGTCTAAAAGACGTATATCGTGGGTAGCTTGGCAAAAAATGAGCTTACCAAAAAAGGAAGGTGGACTTGGCTTTAAGGATATTGAGAAGTTTAATACGGCTTTACTAGCCAAGCAAGCGTGGCGACTCATCTCAAATCCATCAAGTCTCCTTGCTCGTATTCTGAAAAGTAGATACTATCCGGACTCCACAATTCAAGACGCAACAATACCACGAAAATGCTCTCATGGATGGAGATCAATAATTTGTGGGAGAGATTTACTAATCAAGGGCCTAAGACACCAAATAGGGGATGGGATGACAATTCATCCATTTAAAGACCCGTGGCTTCCATCACATACACCCCGACCTGCTTTATGCTTAAGCACCGATGAGTTTTCAATGAGAGAATCATTACGCCTACAAGATTTCTGGCAAGCGCATAGTAGACAATGGGATGAGATCAAGCGTCAACGATATTTTAATACCAAAGATGCAAATCAGGCTCGGAAACTATATCTCCCACAAAGATCATCGAATGATAAATTTCTATGGCATTATACGAAAAATGGAGTTTATTCCGTAAAATCAGGATATTGGCTCGCAACTCATCTTCCTCATGATAGCCAGCACATTTCGCCTCCAGGAAATCCAGAGCTAAAGAGTAGGCTTTGGAAAATATCCATCCCTCCAAAGCTAAAGCACTTTTATTGGAGGGCTTTATCTCAAGCTTTAAGCACTGGGATAGAACTTAATCGCAGAGGAATTCCTATCGATCCTACATGTCAGCGATGTTGTCACGATATTGAGTCAATCAATCACCTTTTATTTCAGTGCCCGTATGCAAATTCAGTTTGGAGGTGTTCAAGAGTGGATTTATTCAATGATGTGTCTACAAACTCTCTTGAGGAAAATATTCGGACAATGATCAACCATTACTCGTCAGCAGCCCTATTGGAAGTACAGCACAATCCGTTCTGGATAGGATGGCAACTGTGGAAGTCACGTAATGACTTAATCTTCAATAAAGTCTCTCATGATCCAGGTTCAGTGATCGTCAAAACTGAAGAAAACATGTTGGAATGGATGGCGGAAAGATCATCTCATAATTCAATGACCGGCTTCCAACAACGAAATCAAACTCCACTTACTCCATGGCAAAAACCTCCAGCAGGTTTCCTTAAATGTAACATTGATGCTATTCTTTTTAAAATCAGATCTGAATGTTTTAACTGTACTGATGATCGAGAAAATGCCCCGGTCATGTACTGATGATCGAGAAAATACGAACTGAAACATTGCTCACGTACTGATTTTCGAAAATCACCGTACTGATGCTAATGTTTCTCGACAAAAGCTTCTAAAATACATAAAGGAAGAGTGTATGATGGCTATTTTGGAAAAAAAATAACTCGAAAAAATGCCCCGGGGTAAAAAAAAATGCCCCGAGAAAATGCCCCGGTCATGTACTGATGATCGAGAAAATGCCCCGGTCATGTACTGATGATCGAGAAAATACGGACTGAAACATTGGTCACGTACTAATTTTCGAAAATCACCATACTGATGCTAATGTTTCTCGACAAAAGCTTCTAAAATACATAAAGGAAGAGTGTATGATGGCTATTTCGAATCAAAAGTGCCCATGGTGCTCTCCTTAGGCCACAAAAGTCCGATGCTTGTAAAATACAAAATAAATAGCTAGAGTACTCCAAAAATTATTAAAATTTACCAGTAAATAGGTTTCATTATCCATATGAAGCATACAAAAAATCGCATCCAAATTCCAAGTATTTTTTTTTTGGACCCAGCCACATCATCGATAGCAATTTTTAACTCGGCCATCTGAAACAACAAGACTTGATTCAGAAGAAAAAACAAGTATATCTATCAAAACTCATTACAAATCTGGAATTGATTTGGGATACAAATGTTTAATATCGCCACACACCAAAAAAAAAACTCAAAAACCGACTTGGACTTGCAAGTAAGAAAACAGTTTTGAATCAAGACACAATGATAAGGTAAACCTTTACTACAAACTTTATCATAATAATAAACAAAGTTGATAACCTTATCTTCACTCATATCTACAAGACTCGCTTCACTCGGAACCCAAAACGATTTCGCAAGGCCTTTAGCAGTGAACATGGACACTTGAATCTGAATAAAAAGTTCATTAGGATGCTGAGTGACAAGCGGAAAACAACCACAAACGATGAATCAAAAACGAAATTAAGAAGATGGAAACAGATTATTGATTTCATTGATACGCTCCACGCTTCTCCGCCCGTGTTGAATAGAGAAAATTGTACAGTAAGACTCGGACCTAAGGGCATCGAAATCCATGCCTAATCAAGGAGCTTAAAAATAAACGGATTGATTCTCCTCACAGCTATATAACCTCGAACCGGGAAAATGTAGCTAAGAAAATAAACCTCTATCGCCTAATTGAGAATTGCTCATTCTCGGCTTACGATCCGTAAACCTGAATCTCACCACTCAGTAATCAGCAAGAACAGATACATTATTACATAAAAGCAACGGAAGTAGAAACCAAAGGGAAAAAGAGTAAAGTTCCAAAGGAATTCTATCCTACTGCAGATCGGAACACACTGACAGTTGTAGTATGAAAGCATTCCTCAACAAGTATGGATGTAAAGCACGTGGCAATTTTTGAGCAGCTGTCCGGAGGATCCATCTTTTGGAACCCAGCATAACACTCAACAACGGGTCATCTCGAGAAAAAAAGTAAGGGATTAGGTGACTCATTGTTGGCACACAATTCAAATTAGCAAAAAATCTCTTGCAAAGAACGAAAAGCGAAAGTACCAAAATCTGTAACTTGAAAGGTTGAGCCCTTCTATTGCTCATTGTTAAGCAAATATGCAAAAGGAGCAAGAGCACTAATATTCACCTCGTTTAAGGTCAAAGTTCCTGTCTTATCACCGCAAATTGTTGTTGCAGATCCCATGGTCTCACAGGCGGAAAGCCTGCGCCTGAAAATAAACTTGGTATAAGTTGCCAATAACATTCACTATATGAATTTTGTATTTATTTTCATGCAAAACTAAGTGAGTCCCAAAAGGTAGAAGACACATACCAAAGCTTTATACGCCATCATTTTTCTCATGTAATACGCAAGACTGCCAGAAAGAAGTAGAAAGGATCAGTGACGAAAGAGAAACTTGTTCTGATGAATTTCACAGCAGATCATGTAATAACTAAATCCTTTCCAACTATAGAGGCCAAAGCAACTGCTATCTTTAAAATATTTACATACAAGACAGTCGACTTACGTCACGGTAACAGCCAAAGGAAGCCCTTCCGGCACTGCCATGATACACTTTTGTATCATTTAGCATAGAAAGCCCCCACAATCAGCCCATAACCAAGCCCAACTAAAGCCCTAAAATAGAACCCACCCAAAAGCTAGCTTGTAAGTGGGGGGACCAATGAGACCTTATATCGTATTAGTCATTATTCTTGCAACCGATGTGGGACGTAATATGCCACTACAACAATTGTAACTTACAATATTCAAAAGAAGTGTGAGCTAAATGGCCTGAGATATGAATAAGAAGTTTATTGATGGTATTAGCCTATGCTGATTTCTTCTAAGAAACACTTACTCGCAACATGTTGATTTTAACAAGATCATCTAGCACGTGAACAAATTTTATCTTCCCGCCAACAAATTGTGGGGCTCCATTTGCATCCTTCAGGTGACCAAAGAAAGTAGCTACAGAAAACAAATATTTTTTCAATGACCACTGACATTTACTCCACGTGGTACTAAGTTGTCGGAAAGAAATTTAAACGAACCGGACGACAAGGACAAATAATACAACGCCCGCAACTGTAACCCCACAATTCCGATAAATGTTGCAACACCATTCAGCGCACTGAAGAAATCAAAGTATGTATGCATGTTGAGCAATAAATACAAAAGAAAAAATATGAACAGACATAAGGTTGACACTCACCTGCAACGGGGTTTCTCCACCATTGTCTTCTGAGACGCTAGCCATTACTAAGCCCCACTCAGTGTTGACCCCTACCCCAGAGAACTCTGAGTTTCAAAAATAAAATTTAGACTCGATAAGTAATTCAGAAGTTTTGAGCCCCGACTCAAGTTTTCCCCTCCTAAAAAAAAATATGGTTTGTCAGCAGATTCTCCAACCAAGGATAATATAGTTCACCAATCAAACATCTCTCCAGCTTTTCTCCGAGAAAGACTACAGCTTTCACGTAAAGTAAAAAGTTAGTATGTGTTTAGTCTTACCATCATTGCTCCATGGCCATCCTGCAACTTTACGATCGGACATCGTGAATGGATTTTTTAGCGGAGTTTTTGTGAACCCACGAGAAACAGCTTGCTCGGACACATGATATGCAAAGATGGCATCGCTGTAAAGGCAGAGCTAAAGGCATACAATCCTTCCCTGCGTCGACTCAATAAGCACGCTATTTTCCCCGCTTATTAAACAGTTAACAACAAACAATAATCCGTTTTTGTCTCTGTCTCAGATGTCTATATATATATATATATATAAAACAAAAAAAGAAGAGTGATTGAAATTACTTTGCAGGAACAGGAGAGATATAATCAGTACCTGGAGCATAACGGTGACACAGATGATGCCTCCAAAGAGGTGATTACGGGGAACTCCTTGGAAAATGTTTATTTCATCTGGCTTCTGTGCATTGAACTCGTTAAAGATCTAAAAAATAATTATAATAAGTTTGTTTTCTGATGTGTCCAAGCGTTTTCTTAATACAGAGGAGTCAGTGTCTCTCTTTTACCTGGCAGATGAAAAAGGCATGAAGATGATCTGTATTCTTCACTCTCTCTTGATGGCTTACTATTCGAGATGAAGGATACTTATTCCACTGAAAATTGAGGACTAACAAGACGGTGACTTGGTACATCGCCTAATAATATGCATAAACAATTGAAGCAGCAGCTAAGGCGAATTTATTTTATTTTTTAAATAAGGCGATATAATGTGATCTTTAGACAAGTGAGGGAGAAGCAGACAACTTACTTGTAAAAACAAGTTTCTCCACATGATATTTGTGATGAGAGGTTCTCTGAAAACAAGAGATAGATACAATCCTTATGTGAATGGAAAGAGAAATTGCGATTACTCAACTTAACACATGCTCAAGTCTAACAAAGTCGTACCTTCTGCCAACAGGAGCTCGATCCATTAAGTGATCGGTTGGTGGTTCTGTCGCTAAAGCAAGAGCCCCAATAGTGTCCATTATAATAAGACATTCAAATATAAACACAGAAAGAAGATATAGCTAATTCTGGAGAGACATCAGTAGAAACAAGATTTAGGTCTAACCAGCAAGCAGAAACATAAATTCAAGATTTATATTAACATCAATACAAGTAGAGTTCAATACAATACATCAAGACTAAAGTTAATCAACGGCACCGCCAAAGCCAAAAAAAAAACATGATTACTTAGACTACAATAACATTAAACTCAGTGGAGGCATGGCTAGGCAAAAAAGCACCACGAGCATCATTATTATCTCAAGCACATAAACAAGCATCACATCTAAGGAAACGCTCAAATAACTCGCTTGTTCGATGGAAGCTTCCACCACGGCAACCCACTCCTTCTTCAATATCCTAGTTTCATATATCATCACATCTTCTAATCCTATGTAGTCAGAGTTCTTGGAGTTAGGCCCACGGTAAATCTCATCCTACAGAGAAATGAAAGCAATGAGATAGCCCTGAGCTCAAAACACAAAAATTAATTTGACTAATCAACTTACATGTTGGTAGGAGTTGAAGAGATGCAGCTTAGCGCCACGGGTTGTTTATCTAAGAAGCTCAATGCCTCCTTAAGAGTCAATGACCGTACTTTCCTATCACGCTAAAATAGGGAATACTCTACTGGTGGATTGTCATCTCTCGATATCCCGTGATATTTACAATCATCTTCGCTTGGAATTTTGTTGTTCAAAGCATACTCTATGGCTTTTGCTGTAGTGCTGATGTTGTCACACATACGTCTCCTTTTGCTGCTTCCCACGTCTTTTGACACTAGTTTCCGGCCAGGCACACAATCGAGCAGATACTGAGCTGAACAATCAACAAAAGGTACACCTCCTCTAAGAGACCGTGCAATACTTAGCAGCTTAGCTGCTATGATTGCCCATGCTGTATCTGCAAAGAAAAACAAATGTCAAAGAGCAGGATAAAGAGTCAATGCACGAGGAAACAAATTCAGAAAAGAAAAAAACTAACTCGTTGTTTAGGTCATGGCTCAAATCACAAAAAAGATGTTGGGCATAACGTAGTACATCCTCTCTTCTGTAATTTAAATCAGTTGAAAACACAAAACAAACAAAAAACACGCGGCAACGATAAATGATAAATAATTTGAATCAGTTGAAAACACAAACAAAAAACACATGGCAAGTGTGCCGATAAATGATAAATAGTATACAACAACAAGTACCTCTTCTTGTGTCCAAACTGTAGGTTGCCTGTTTGGTCATGAATGCAATTACATCGGAGGAATCTCTTCTGGACCGTAGTATCGGCACTAAGATGCGCCTCACATCTTTTGGAAGATCTTCGAGATACTTGTAAGCATCCTCAGATATTTGAGGGATAGTGATTGGAATGAGTGCAGCCTGCATAATTGTATTCACTCAAAATCAGGCTGAACATAACAATCCAACGAATCATATTATATCCATAGAATAGAAATATCTTAGTTACCTCAGTTACATCGCCACAAAAAGTTACGAGCACCATGAATTTCTTTAGAAGGTGCACCTGCAAAGTGACAAAGCGGAATTAAAACCTCAGTGACAAGCCCACATAACAATTTATTACGAGAAAGGAATTGCAAGACAAACAAATCAAAACTTTTGAAACTGACGATTGAAGAAGAAGAAGAAGAACTTTCGGAAAGGAAGAGGAACGAACACGAAGAAGGCCGGCCCTTGAAGTATTCAATCACGGACGTCGAGAGAAGCACCACCAGGTGGCGGACTCACCGGAGATTTACAAGTCTGAGGGAGAAAATTGCGGCGAATTTGAACGGAAGTGAGGTAACCTGACGGACTGGGAAGCAACGAGCAAAACCCACAAACCCTTGTTGCCGGAGAGTACTTATCGCCAGAAAGCCCATTTGGATTTGAAGATGTTCTTTAGAATTGAGATTTTGTCGACATTGTGGAGAGCAAAATTGGGTCGAACCAAAAAAAATTGGGAGGAGATGTCAAAACGGCGTAATTTTGAGATTAGGTCACCGATCCGGAATGTCGTTCGGGTCATCGGGTCAATCTGGATTAATCCGGATCAACCGTGGGTTAGTGGGAGCATGATTTATAATGATTGTTAAAATTTTCAGAATGATTATTTTATAATATATATATATATATATATATGTATAGTTTCACACCATTATGATTTAAGACTAAGGTTGGGACAGATCTAAATATCTTGATTATCCAGGTGTCCCAATTCGGATTCGTGTTTTTATTATCCGAATCTAAATCTGACGTTACCAAATATCTGAATTTTTGGATATCCATCTAAGTATTAAAATATTCGTCTTTTAACCGATTTATGTTATACTAGATAAGGATAGGCGGGTAAAAATGAAAATGTAAAATTAAAATTCATGTTAGATTATTCAAAAATAATTTTTTATAATCCGTAGTTAAGAAATTTGAAAAACCCATAAAACAATAGATATTGTGAAAAGTATAGTCTTTAATGAATACTTAGAAAAAGAAATCAACTTAGAAAAGAAAATTAATGTTTTGTAATTAAAATAAAAAATTAGAAAAGAAAATTAACTGATTAAAATCAAAAATTAGAAAAGGAAATTAATTAAGAAAATAAAATTAATTCTTTTTATTAAAATCAAACTTAGAAAAAGAAATTAACTTAGAAAAGTAAATTAACCTTTTCCAATTAAAATCAAAATTAGAAAATGAAATTAACTTTTTCCAAAGGAGAGAATAAATAACTTTTAATGAAAAAATCAACACTAAAAGGGAAAACATCATATTTAGATAATTGTGTTAAAAAGGGAAAAACATACATTTTTAACAACAAAGTTAGAGTTCGCTCCTTGTCTTTACACTCAAGACCTGATCGAGGTCTGGTAAGTTCAAGTCTTCTATCGAGGCGTCTTCTGCTCTTAGTTAGCGTCATCGCCGTCTCCGAAAGGGTTGTGGGATTTAATCTGTGTCTCGTGGCTATGGTCGGAATAGAAGATGTGGTTCATTTGATTTGAGAGGTATCCTGGATTCGCAATAGGAGGCTTCGTTGGCTGCAAGGTGGACCGTGTTGTCCTTTATGGCTAGCTTTGTTCAGTTTTGGATGAGAGTATGCTTGGCAAGTTCTTTCTCTGTTGAGTTTTTTTTAAGTGTTTGGTCTTAGTTTTCGTCTTTTGTGGTTTGTAATTCTCTTCGTTTCTTAGCTTCTCTATTTTCTAGGGGCTCTTATTTTCCTCTTTTGGGCTTAGTCTCCGGGGATATTTCTGTTTTCCGCCGGCAAATGTATCTCAACAATGTATCCTTCTATCGTATTATGAATAAAAATCAGATGTCAAAAACAACAAAGTTAGAGTTACTATTTGAAGAGTAGGTGTAATCTGGCTGGGAACATCAACTTTTGTCATATTTTTAATATAGTCGATTACACTATAAAAGAATAATAATATAATTTTTAATATTTATATAATGAGATATATAATAATTTAAATTCAGAATAAGAAATATACCATATAAATCTCTTTTCGGATTTTTCAATTAAACAAAGTCCTCATAATTTTGAAATCAAAACTTTTCAAGGGATATTTGACAATATTGTTGTCTCACACTAGCAATTATTGTTCTCTCAATTAGTCTTATCTGAAATTTATGATCAGAGGCTTTGTAATTTTTATTGCAATCTTGCACATTGAAGTTACAAATCTCAATAAAATTTCCTTCACATAATTCAGCTCTAAACTTTTCAAGTAGAGAATGTTGCACATAACCTTTAATAGTATTTTTCTGTATTATAATAAAATTTAATATTTGTTAGATAATATTAAATTATCAAATAA
>CM051387.1:1463889-1468889 GCA_028015245.1 Cardamine occulta | reverse complement strand
TCGATCGTCTTGAGCCCCCAACTTTCGTTCTTGATTAATGAAAACATCCTTGGCAAATGCTTTGCAGTTGTTCGTCTTTCATAAATCCAAGAATTTCACCTCTGACTATGAAATCTGAATGCCCCGATTGTCCTCGTTAATCATTACTCCGATCCCGAGGCCAACAGAATAGGATCGAAATCCTATGATGTTATCCCATGCTAATGTATCCAGAGCGTATGCTTGCTTTGAGCACTCTAATTTCTTCAAAGTAACAGCGCGGAGGCACGACCCGGCGATTAAGGCCAGGGCGTATCGCTGACCCGAAGGGCGAGCCGATCAATGCACACTAAAGGCGGACCGACCGACCCATCCCAAGGTTCAACTACTGAGCTTTTTTAACTGCAACAACTTAAATATACGCTATTGGAGCTGGAATTACGCTTCTGGCACCAGACTTGCCCTCCAATGGATCCTCGTTAAGGGATTTAGATTGTACTCATTCCAATTACCAGACTCAAAGAGCCGGTATTGTTATTTATTGTCACTACCTCCCGTGTCGAGGATTGGGTAATTTTCTGGCGCTTGCTGCCTTCCTTGGATGTGGTAGCCGTTTCTCGAGGCTCCCTCTCCGGAATCGAACCCTAATTCTCCGTCACCCGTTAACACCATGGTAGGCCCCTATCCTACCACCGAAAGTTGATAGGGCAGAAATTTGAATGATGCGTCGCCAGCACAAAGGCCATGCGATCCGTCGAGTTATCATGAATCATCGAGCAGCGAGCGAGCTCGCGTCGACCTTTATCTAATAAATGCATCCCTTCCAGAAGTCGGGGTTTGTTGCGTATTAGCTCTAGGAATTACTACGGTTATCCGAGTAGTAGTTACCATCAAACAAACTATAACTGATTTAATGAGCCATTCGCGGTTTCACGGTCGAATTCGTTCATACTTCACATGCATGGCTTAATCTTTGAGACAAGCATATGACTACTGGCAGGATGAACCAGGGAGCATTCATCGATCACAGCAATTCCTCGCCGCATGCTCGCAAACACTGAGGCAATTGAGAGTGGGGCGAAGCCTTGACCGTCATCTTTTGCCCGAAGGACAGATGTCTGTTGCCGGGACTGAATTACTTGAGTCACCGCCGCCATCTTTTCCATATCCGAGAGTTCAACCGACTACTTATTCACCAAATCGGACAAGGCAATGCCAAGTCGAAAGGAAAACAAGCGCCAATTTGTGTGTTCACGACTTCCCTACGAAAGAGATGCCGCAAACAACAGTGGAAACCAAACCCAACAATACCATCTAGATAGGTACGCAACACAGGCCCCAAATCCGATCATCGGCGATATATCACCCGTGAAGTAACGAGAAGGACAGGTGGTCGTAGTTGGATGCACAAGCACCGAGCCTACAAACACTAGCTATCCAATTACCACTCCACCGCGAACGTTCAATTGACCTGAAGACAACAATCTTTCCACCACCCTTCCGAGAAAGTCGAAAGAGCCGAGGGAAGACAGCCGAATCAAGACAAAGCCGCTGGCGAAACACTAGCCCCTAATTGATCGATCAATACCATCTTTCGAATGATAAAGCCATCTTTCGGGTCTCATATCACCATCTTTCGTCGAGACCTACTGAAAATATCCAAAAAAGGCATCAAAACCGCTCGCCAGAAAAGTCACCGGAAAATATTTTGGCGACGATGCCGGCGAACGGTCGGTCAGACATCCCTCGGGTGTTTGTCAGTACGCATCCCTCGATCGCAACCCATCCAAAACCGAGTAGAGGGGTCACCTCGGTCTACCCGTACATCCAACAACACCCACCCCCCTATATAACTCTTATGCAATTTTCCAATCTGGCATCAGTGTACATACTTGGTGTCTGAGTAGACACTGGGTCCAAAAAAAAAATACTTGGAATTTGGATGCGATTTTTTGTATGCTTCATATGGATAATGAAACCTATTTACTGGTAAATTTTAATAATTTTTGGAGTACTCTAGCTATTTATTTTGTATTTTACAAGCATCGGACTTTTGTGGCCTAAGGAGAGCACCATGGGCACTTTTGATTCGAAATAGCCATCATACACTCTTCCTTTATGTATTTTAGAAGCTTTTGTCGAGAAACATTAGCATCAGTATGGTGATTTTCGAAAATTAGTACGTGACCAATGTTTCAGTCCGTATTTTCTCGATCATCAGTACATGACCGGGGCATTTTCTCGATCATCGATACATATCGGGCATTTTCTCGCGGCGTTCTTTTTTACCCCGAGGCATTTTTTCGAGTTATTTTTGATCCAAAATAGCCATCATACACTCTTCCTTTATGTATTTTAGAAGCTTTTGTCGAGAAACATTAGCATCAGTACGGTGATTTTCGAAAATCAGTACGTGAGCAATGTTTCAGTTCGTATTTTCTCGATCATCAGTACATGACCGGGGCATTTTCTCGATCATCAGTACAGTTAAAACATTCAGATCTGATTTTAAAAAGAATAGCATCAATGTTACATTTAAGGAAACCTGCTGGAGGTTTTTGCCATGGAGTAAGTGGAGTTTGATTTCGTTGTTGGAAGCCGGTCATTGAATTATGAGATGATCTTTCCGCCATCCATTCCAACATGTTTTCTTCAGTTTTGACGATCACTGAACCTGGATCATGAGAGACTTTATTGAAGATTAAGTCATTACGTGACTTCCACAGTTGCCATCCTATCCAGAACGGATTGTGCTATACTTCCAATAGGGCTGCTGTCGAGAAATGGTTGATCATTGACCGAATGTTTTCCTCAAGAGAGTTTGTAGACACATCATTGAATAAATCCACTCTTGAACACCTCCAAACTGAATTTGCATACGGGCACTGAAATAAAAGGTGATTGATTGACTCAATATCGTGACAACATCGCTGACATGTAGGATCGATAGGAATTCCTCTGCGATTAAGTTCTATCCCAGTGCTTAAAGCTTGAGATAAAGCCCTCCAATAAAAGTGCTTTAGCTTTGGAGGGATGGATATTTTCCAAAGCCTACTCTTTAGCTCTGGATTTCCTGGAGGCGAAATGTGCTGGCTATCATGAGGAAGATGAGTTGCGAGCCAATATCCTGATTTTACGGAATAAACTCCATTTTTCGTATAATGCCATAGAAATTTATCATTCGATGATCTTTGTGGGAGATATAGTTTCCGAGCCTGATTTGCATCTTTGGTATTAAAATATCGTTGAGCTTGATCTCATCCCATTGTCTACTAATGCTTGCGAGAAATCTTGTAGGCGTAATGATTCTCTCATTGAAAACTCATCGGTGCTTAAGCATAAAGCAGGTCGGGGTGTATGTGATGGAAGCCACGGGTCTTTAAATGGATGAATTGTCATCCCATCCCCTATTTGGTGTCTTAGGCCCTTGATTAGTAAATCTCTCCCACAAATTATTGATCTCCATCCATGAGAGCATTTTCGTGGTATTGTTGCGTCTTGAATTGTGGAGTCCGGATAGTATCTACTTTTCAGAATACGAGCAAGGAGACTTGATGGATTTGAGATGAGTCGCCACGCTTGCTTGGCTAGTAAAGCCGTATTAAACTTCTCAATATCCTTAAAGCCAAGTCCACCTTCCTTTTTTGGTAAGCTCATTTTTTGCCAAGCTACCCACGATATACGTCTTTTAGACTCGTCAGTTCCCCACCAAAACTGAGACAGTGCGGAATCAATCTCATCGCAAATGGAACTTGGTAGCTTAAAACAACTTATTGCATAAGTCGGCATCGCTAAAGCTACTGCTTTGATTAGAACTTCTTTCCCACCTTCGGATAAAAATTTGTGATGCCAACTAGATGTGCGTTCTTTGACTTTTTCACAATAAAATCAAACATTTTTCGCTTTTTCCTTGTGAACTCTTCTGGCAGTCCCAAATATTTACCACAACCACTTGTTTGATGAATCGAGGCGTGTCTTTTAACTTCTATTTTTTTAGCTGCTGAAACCCTTGAACCAAACGTTATAGATGATTTATTTAGGTTGATAATCTGACCAGATACCGCCTCATATTCTGAAAATACCCTTGCCAAAGCCATGCTGTTTAAGCCTATTAACTTTCTTTTTTTTTTAGAAATGATAAACCCCAAAAATTATAAAATATCAACCCTCAAAGTTAGTAACTCACAAAATCGTGACAAGTGGCAGTTTGATTATTTAAGATGCTGACATGTGTCAAATTAGATTTTATTTGTTAAGTTCTGAAAAATATAAAAAAATAGGAAACTCTAAAATTACAAATTTAGAAAAAATATTTCCTTTAGCAATAACCAAAAAATAAAATCATAAACAAAAAAGGATTAAAAGGTTTTTCAAAAAGGAAAGTTTTTTTTTAAAAAGAAAGTTTAAAAAAAAAAAAAGATTTACAAAAAAATTCATAAACTAAAAAGGATTAAAGAAAATTTGTTTTTTAGGAAATCATAAACCCCAAAAAATTAGAAACAATCACCCTTATATAAAGGTATTTACTCTCTCATAATTTTCCATCAAACAGAAAAACACAATCTAAAATAATACTAGGTATGTTTTTAATACAAATATCAATAACGTGGAAGTAAAATTTCTCCAATATGAATATTCGAATATTCCATGGTAATAACGTAGAGGTATCAATCTCTTTTATATTTTTTTCTTGGAATTTGATTTTTGTTTCGAAGTATCAATCTGTCATATATCAATTGTACTTTTTATTAATACTATTTGTTTGATTTTAGTCTAATTTGAATAATTACAATTTTTTTCAGGTAAAAGATATCATCAAAGAAACAATGAATCCAACCAATTATTTAACACTAGATCAGTTAAATAAAAAACGTCTTTATCGTCATACGGTAGTTCGTCTTATTCGAAAGTGGGAAGCAATAATTTTTTAAAAAATAAAGAGGTTATGAAGATGAATTTTCTCCTACTTGATAAGAATATAAATATTTAATTTATTTTCCTTAATTTTTTAATAACTTTTA
>CM051387.1:1444779-1448508 GCA_028015245.1 Cardamine occulta | reverse complement strand
TGGGCTTGTTAACTGCACTTGGCGAGTGCGATTTCTACCAAGTATAATCAGCAACCCTGAATGAAGATTGTGTATAAAATTTAAATTTTTTTGAATGTTTGTTGGAAACATTTGTTGTTGTGAAGTCTCGTTTTGGGGAGACTTTGGGAGGGTCAGATCTTAGCTACAAAGGGCTGAATCTCAGTGGATCGTAGCAGAAGGCCACTCTGCCACCTAACCATACCCGTCGCGTATTTAAGTCATGTGCAAAGGATTCACCCGCCGCTCGGTGGTAATTATAATTAAGGCGATGGTCGAACGGCGCTTCCGCCGAACGAACTTAGCCAACGACACGTGCCTTGGGAGCCGAAGTCCCTACTGCGGGTCGGGCAATCGGGCGGCGGGCGTCATGCGTCGCTTTCTAGCCCGGATTCCTGACTTAGAGGCGTTCAGTCATAATCCAGCGCACGGTAGCTTCGCGCCACTGGCTTTTTCGCAACCAAGCGCGATGACCAATACTGCGAATCAACGGTTCCTTCCTCGTACTTGTAAGGTTGAATTACATTATCACGACGCGGGCATCAGTAGGGTAAACTAACCTTTGTCTCACGAGCGGTCAAAACCCAGCTCACGTTCCCCTATTGGTGGGTGAACAATCCCAACACCAGGTGAATTCTAGCTACAAATGATAGGAAGAGCCGACATCGACGGATCAAAAAAGCAACGTCGCTATGGAACGCTTGGCTGCCACAAGCCAGTTATCCTGTGGTAACTTTTGGACACCTCTGGCTTCCAAATTCCGAAGGTCTAAAGGATCGATAGGCAATAGCCACGGTTTCGCGGTGGCCGTATTCCGATTAACAAAAAATCAGAATCAAACGAGCTTTTACCCTTTTTGTTCCACACGAGATTTCGGTTCTCGTTGAGCTCATCTTAGGACACCTGCGTTATCTTTTTTTAACAGGTGTGCGCCCCCAGCCAAACTCCCCCACTCTGACAATGTCCTCCGCCCGGATCGACTCGCAAGAAGGAAAGGCTGGGTCCGAAAGCAAAGGGTTGTAACTACCTCCGATTCACGGAGTAGGTAAAATAACGTTAAAAAGTAGTGGTATTTCCACTTGCGCCGAAGCTCCCGACTTATCCTACACCTCTCAGTCATTTCACAAAGTCGGACTAAAAATAAAGCTCAACAGGGGCTTCTTTTTCCCTGCAGATTCTGCCGGCCGATTCCCTAGGCTGTGGTTTCGCTGGGATAGTGGACAGGACAGGGGAATCTCGTTAATCCATTCATGCGCGTCACTAATTACGACGTGACGGCATTTGGCTACTGTAAGCGAGTCCATAGATACACTCCCGCCGCTTCTACCCCGCGCTTGGTTGAATTTCTTCACTTTGACATTCAGAAGCACTGGGCAGAAATCACATTGCGTTAGCATCCGCGAGACCATCAGCAATGCTTTGTTTAATTGAAACAGTCGGATTCCCCTTGTCCGGTACCAAATTCGAGCTGCGATTGTTCGACGCCCGGGAAAGCTCCAAGAAAAAGCGGTTCCCAATACGTCCCCCGCCCGGCACGCAGCGAGCCCGCTCTCGCCGCGTGAGCAGCTCGAGCAGTCCGCCAACAGCCGACGGGTTCGGAACTGGGACCCCGAGCCCAGTCCCTCGGAGCCAATCCTTTTCCGAAGTTACGGATCCATTTGCCGACTCCTCGCCTCATTGTTCCATCGACCAGAGGCTGCTCACCTTGGAGACCTGATGCGGTTATGAGTACGATCGCGTGAGCGGCACTCGGTCCTCCTGGATTTTAAAGGCCGCCGGGGCCAGCACCGGACACCACGCGACGTGCAGTGCTCTTCCAGCCGCTGGACCCCACCTCCGGCTGGAGCCGTTTCAGGGTGAGCAGGCTGTTAAACAGAAAGATAACTCTTCCGAGGCCCCCGCCGACGTCTCCAGACTCCCCTAACGCTGCCGTCAACCGCCACGTCCTGGTTCCGGAATTTTAACCGATCCTTTCCGAAGTTCGCGCAAAGCGCTCTATCTGACGGGTTTCCGACTCTTAGGATCGACTAACCCATGCAAGTGCCGTTCACATGGAACCTTCCCTCTTCGGCCTTCAAAGTTCTCATTTGAATATTCTACTACCACCAAGATCTGCACCGACGGCCTCCGCCCCGTGCCTCGCGCACTAGGTTTTGCAGCGACCGACGCGCCCGCCTGCTCATCGAGGCCTGGCTCTGGCCCCGTCGGCCGGGTATAGGTCAGCGCCTTCAGCGCCATCCATTTCAGGCTAGTTGATTCGGCAGGTGAGTTGTTAAACACTCTAGCGGATTTCGACTTCAAGACCACCGTCCTGCTGTCTTAATCGACCAACACCCTTTGTGGGTTCCAGGTTAGCGCCAGTTGGGGCACCGTAACCCGGCTTCCGGTTCATCCCGCATCCCGTCTCTGGTTACCAAAAATGGCCCACTGAGCCTCTGATTCCGTGGGACGGCTCAACTAAGCAGCCGCCCCGTCCTACCTATTTAAAGTTTGAGAATAGGCCGAGGGCGTTGCACCCCGATGCCTCTAATCATTGGCTTTACCCGATAGAACTCGCGTCCGAGGCTCCAGCTATCCTGAGGAAACTTCGGAGGAACCAGCTACTAGATGGTTCGATTAGTCTTCGCCCCCTATACTCAAGTCAGACGATCGATTTGCACGTCAGAATCGCTACAGACCTCCACCAGAGTTTCCTCTGGCTTCACTCTGCTCAGGCATAGTTCACCATCCCCGGGTCCTGACAGGCATGCTCACACTCGAACCCTTCTCAGAAGATCAAGGCCGGTCGGCGGTGCACCCGCGAGGATCCCGCCAATCAGCTTCCCTTGCGCCTTACGGGTTTTACTTTCCACCCGTTGACTCGCACACATGTCAGACTCTGGTCCGTGTTTCAAGACGGGTCGAATAAGAACCCCACAGGCCGACGCCGGAGCACGCAGATGCCGAGGCACGCCGTAAGGCGTGCTGCAGACCACGATCACGGCTAGCGACGTCTCCGCGGGCGAATCAAAGCCCGGCCTTAGGCCGCCACCGTAATCCGCGTCGGTCCACGCGCCCCAGATAGATCGGCGGACCGGATTGCTCCGTTCCGCATCCGACCGGACGCATCGCCGGCCCCCATCCGCTTCCCTCCGACAATTTCAAGCACTCTTGAGGCTCTCTTTCAAAGTCCTTTTCATCTTTACCTCGCAGATACTTGTTCGCTTCTCGGTCTCTCCTCTGTTGTAGCGACGGAATTTACGCCCGATTGGGGCCGCATTCCCCAACAACCCGACTCGTAGACAGCACCTCGTGGGTCGCGACAGGGTCCAGGGCTAGACAGGCTCTCACCCTCTCTGCGCCCCTTTCCAGGGAACTTTGAGCCCAGTCCGTCGCTTTCGAGGACGCTTCTCCAGTTCTATATTCAAACGTCGAAGACATCCGATTTTCAAGCCTGGGCTCTTCCCGGTTCGCTCGCCGTTACTAAAGGGAATCTTGTTAGTTCTTCCCTCCGCTTATTGATATGCTTAAACCCAGCGGGTGATCCCGCCTGACCTGGGTCGCTTTGAGGACTTTGGGTCATCGAAAGCTTATGGACAAGAACGACCGACGATACGAAGAGGCTTTTGTTCACCACCGCATGTCGTGACGCTTCTCCGACGTCCTTAGCTCGGATTTTGGCCAACCGCGTAGTAACACACGGGAGACCAGCTTCCGTCCCACGTCCTAAAA
>CM051387.1:1360189-1362179 GCA_028015245.1 Cardamine occulta | reverse complement strand
CAACAACTGTTTCCAACAAACATATCAAAGTCCCCTAAAAATTTCAAGTTTATACACAATCTCCTTCGAGGTTACAGATTTATACTTGGTAGAAATCACACTCTCTTAAACAAGTGCAATAACAAGTCCAACCGCTCCCGAACATCCCACCCTTGTTTGTGGAAGATACACGTCCTACACCTGGCCAAAAAACCAAGTTGGGCATAAATATGAAAACACAATATTTCCAAGAAAGACGATTTCTCTCGACCAAAGTCACTTATATAAGTAATAAACACGATCCATCGAAAAAAATCGCATCACTAAACGTCACTATACGGTCACTAAACGTCACCTAAAGAATCACTACGGCTCACTACGGTTCACTAAAGGTTCCAAAAAAATAATTCAGGAAAGCCGATTTCTCTCGACCAAAGTCTCTTCTATGAGTAATAAGCACGATCCTGCGAAAAAAATCGGATCACTAAACGTCACTATACGTTCACTATACGGTCACTAAATGGTCACTACACGGCTCACTACACGGTTCACTAAAGGTTCCAAAACAATAATTCGGGAAAGCCGATTTCTCTCGACCAAAAGCTCTTATATGAGTATTAAACATGATCCATCGAGAAAAATCATATCACTAAACGTCAATATACGCTCACTAAACGGTCACTACACGGCTCACTACACGGTTCACTAAAGGTTCCAAAACAATAATTCGGGAAAGCCGATTTCTCTCGACCAAAGTCTCTTATATGAGTAATAAACATGATCCATCGAAAAAAATAGCATCACTAAACGTCACTATACGTTCACTATACGGTCACTAAATGGTCACTACACGGCTCACTACACGGTTCACTAAAGGTTCCAAAAACATAATTCGGGAAAGCCGATTTCTCTCGACCAAAGTCTCTTATATGAGTAATAAACACGATCCATCGAAAAAAATCGGATCACTAAACGTCACTATACGTTCACTATACGGTCACTAAATGGTCACTACACGGCTCACTACACGGTTCACTAAAGGTTCCAAAAAAATGTTTCAAGAAAGCCCATTTCCCTCCACCAAATTCTCTTAAATAAATAATAACCACGACCCATCGAAAAAAATCGGATCACTAAACGTCACTATACGTTCACTATCCGGTCACTAAATGGTCACTACGGCTCACTACGGTTCACTAAAGGTTCCAAACAAATAATTCGGGAAAGCCGATTTCTCTCGACCAAAGTCTCTTATATGAGTAATAAACACGATCCATCGAAAAAATTCGGATCACTAAACGTCTCTATACGTTCACTATACGGTCACTAAATGGTCACTACACGGGTCACTACACGTGAAAAAAAAAAGTTTCACAAAAGCGGATTTCTCTCGACCAAAGGCTCTTATATAGGTAATAAACACGATCCATCGAAAAAAATCGCATCACTAAACGGTCACTAAACGTTCACTACACGGCTCACTACACGGTGAACATAAGGTTCCGAAAAAATGTTTCAAGAAAGCCGATTTCTCTCGACCAAAGTCACTTATATAAGTAATAAACACGATCCATCGAAAAAAATTGCATCACTAAACGTCACTATACGTTTACTACACGGTCACTACACGGCTCACTACGGCTCGCTCGAAGAACCTTGGTCACGTCCTGATTTTCGAAAATCACCGTTTGGATGCTAATGTTTCTCGACTGAAACTTTAAAATACATAAATGAAAGAGTGTATGATGGCTATTTCGAATCAAAAGTGTCCACAGTGCTCTCCTTAGGCCAGAAAATTCCGATTCTTGTAAAATACAAAAGAAATAGGTAGGTTGCTCCAAAAATTATGAAAATTTACCAGAAAATAGGTTTTATTATCCTTATGAAGCATGCAAAAAATCGCATCAAAATTCCAAGTATTTTTTTTTATGGACCCAGTGTCTACTCAGACACCATGTATGTACACTGGTGCAATATTGGAAAATTGCATAAGAGCTATATAGGGGGTGGG